>JAQSVH010040782.1:0-10007 GCA_029448705.1 Adansonia digitata | reverse complement strand
AGGCAAAGACAAAGAGACACTATTTTGTTCAAGGTGGACTAACGCTCCCCAGAACACTAGGGTGTCAGGTTTTCTAAGGTTTGACCCTTTTAGACAGGTGCGGAGTATCATGGATTTTTTTATGGGTGCCACCAATTTGTGCGAACTTTAACTTAAACTTGGGTGTCACCAGCTTGTGCGGGCTTTGACTCAAGTGCCGCCAGCTCATGCGGGCTTTGAGTTAGACTTAAGTGCTACTAGCTCGTGTGGGCTTTGACTCCGATACCGCCAGCTCGTGCAAGCTTTGACTTAGACTTGGGTGCCACCAACTCGTGTGGGCTTTGACTTGGGTGTCGCCAGCTCATGCGAGTTTTGACTTAGACTTGGGTGCCACCAGCTCGTGTACGCTTTGACTCAGGTGCCGCTAACTTGTGCAGGTTTTAAAGAGGTGCCCTGACTTATGGGCTATAAAAGGGGTGCCATGATTTGTGGGCTTTAAAAAAGGTGTCACTAGCTTGTGGGCTTTAAAGGGGTGCCACTGACTTGTGGGCTTAAGAGGGTGCCATGACTTGTGGGCTTTAAAAGGGTTGCCACTTACTTGTGGGCTTTAAAGGATGCCACTGACTTGTGGGTTCTAAAAAGGGTGCCACTGACTTGTGGGCTTTGAAAAGGGTACCAATGACTTATGGGCTTTAAGGGGCGCCACTAACTTGTGGGCTTTGAAAAAGGTGCCACTGACTTATAGGCTTTAAAGGGTGCCACTGACTTATGGGCTTTAAAAAGGTTGCCACTGACTTGTAGGCTTAAAAAGGGTGCCACTGACTCATGGGCTTGAAAAGGGTGCCACTGACTCATGGGCTTGAAAAGGGTGACATTGACTTGTGGGCTTTAAGGGGCACCATTGACTTATGGGCTTTGAAAAAGGTGCCACTGACTTGTGGGCTTTAAAGGGTGCCACTGACTTATGGGCTTTGAAAAGGGTGCCACTAACTTATGGGATTTAAGCGGTGCCACTGACTTGTGGGCTTTAAAAGGCTGCCACTGACTTGTGGGCTTTAAAGGGTGCCACTGACTTGTGGGCTTAAAAAGGGTGCCACTGACTTATGGGCTTTAAAAGGGTGCCATTGACTTATGGGCTTTAAGGGGTGCCATTGACTTTTGGGCTTTAAGGGGTGCCACTGACTTGTGGGCTTTGAAAATAGTGCCACTGACTTGTAGGCTTTAAAGGGTTCCACTCACATGTGGCGACAAAATTTTTGATAAAACTTCTACTACAAGCTTTTAAAAGTTCATGACAAAATTTCTTGATGGAAAAGGTTTTGGTAATAGTTCTTGACAAAATTCTTGATAAAGCTTCTGACGAATGTTCTCGACAAAAGTTTTCTTCGACAATAGTCACTAATTTCTTGACACTAGCACTTTAATAATAGTTGCTTGATAAAAAGTGTTTTGACATGAGGTGATGAGAAAAAAAGGACCTTACTTAAATGGCACTTGGTTTGCGAAGCTTAGAGTTCTTACCAAGAATTCTTTGGAGGTTGAGCAAACCTGGCTTGAAGTGATATTGTAAAAATGATGATGTAAGATGGTAATGTGAATACATGTTATGAAATGCTATCCTGATTACATGATGTGAAGTCTAATACGAGAGATAGCTATAGTTCTCCTTGTACATCATTCAGACTCTCAAAAGGATGGCGATTCGTCTTTGTTGCAACTATAGATGAAAATTTTCCTAATCCCATTGGGGATTATAGGTTATCCCGGCTCCATTGGGGATATGACCAAAAATTTAGTCCCAAGAACTTAGATTGTTGCATTTCTCGATTCGGGAGGCTCAATCATTTTCTTGACAAATGGAAGAAATTGTTAACAATTCAAAGACTATTTAATCGATTAGGTTGATGTCTCTTATAAGATTCTAATAGAATGCATGGGTCAATTTTTGGTTAGTTTAAAATGGTTTTTTCTCGAGATGTGGCTTGCGAGAGCGTTTAGCGTATGGTCATGCTGAACAGGTGTTTGGATGCGAAAGGTGCATGATCTTGATGATCGAGGCATAAGCAGAATTCCTTATGCTTTTTTTCCCTTTCGATGTAATATCAAGATGTCCTGATGCATATTTTAGTTGATTATCAAACATTATCAGTTAAATGGCAAGTGCAATATGAATTGTACAAGGGTTAAAAGAAACAAGGCAATATTTATTCATGACAACAAAGAGACATAACTGAATATACTATTTGACAAGTAATTGATAGGGTAGTGAGAAAGATAATCTTTTAGGCGAAAGATGCCTCTAACAATCATGACATGGATGTTCTTTGGGTGCTTTTCAGAATCTTTCTCGAATAATGAATGTGCCTAGCATAAGCTGATCTTCGAAAGATTTCTACTATTACTTTTCATTGTCTTATGGGTGTTCTCGATTCATGCCCCATCAAAATTAATCCTCTCAAGTTGCCCTTATCAGTTTTTAATTGTAGTTGGGTTGGTTGCCTAGATGCCCTTTTTAGATTTTCATCTAGACCTCTTTTAGTTTTCTTTTTTTTTCTTTTTTTCTTTTTTTTTTTGTTTTTTTTGTTTGTTTTCTTTTTTGTTTTTTTTGAAAGACACCTTTTTAGGTTTTTGCCTTCTACGTATAATATTTCTTGACATAATCTGAGTTTACTAGGTTGGGCAAGACGTTGTCATCCATTTTTGACAAGATTAAGGCCCTTCCAGAGAAGGCTTCTTTTATGACATATGGTTCTTCCCAATTAGGGGTCCATTTGCCCCGCGTGTCTTTGTGAATTGGGAGGATCTTTTACAATACCAATTCACCTAGGTGAAATTGCCGTGGGCGCATCTGTTTGTCATAGGCTTGGATCATGCATCTTTGATACATTTGGCCATGGTAGATGGCCTTCATGCATTTTTCTTCGATGATGTTGAGCTGGTCATATCTGCTCTTAACCCATTCAGCTTCTTCAAGTTTAGTTTCCATTAAGACTCTGAAAGAAAGAATCTTGACTTCAATAGGCAGTACCACTTCCATCCTATAGATAAGAGAAAATAGGGTAGCACTGTAGAAGTGTGAGCTGAGGTCCGATAGGCATGAAGCGCAAAGAATAGCTTTTTGTTCCAGTCATTGTAAGTCTCGACCATTTTCTTAACTATTCTTTTGATGTTTTTGTTGGCTGCCTTGACTACCCCATTCATCTTTAGGAGATAAGGGATAGAATTATGATGCTGGATCTTGAACTATAAGCAGACTGTTGGCATCATTTTATTATTTAAGTTACTTGCATTGTTTGTGATGATTTGGTTTGGGAGGCCATATCTACAGATGATGTCTCGCTTGACAAACCTACAAACAGTTGATCTAGTAACATTAGCATATGAGGAAGCCTCCACCCACTTAGTGAAATAGTCAATTGCTACTAAGATAAAATGATGCCCATTGGAAGCTTTGGGGGTGATTGGCCTGATCATGTCCATGCCCCAAATGGAGAAAGGCCATGGGGCCATCATAACGTGAAGTGGCGTCAGAGGGACATGGATCTTATCATTATAGATTTAACACTTATGGCATTTTCAGGCATAATTGATGCAGTCTCTTTCGAGGGTCAACCAGTAATAACCTGCTCTAATAATTTGCTTGGCCATCCGATGTCCATTAGCATGTGTGCCACAAATCCTTTCATGAATTTCTTCTAGGATCTTTTTGGCTTTAGGAGTATCAACGTATCTGAGCAATACTTGATCATGGCTTTTTTTGTATAAGATTTTTCCATCGAGAACAAATCCCATAGCCAGCCTTCTGATAGTTCTCTTATCATTCTCAGTTATTTGTTTGGGATATTACTGATCCTTAATGTAACAAAGGATGTCATAGTACCACGGTAGGTTATCCTTCTCTTTTTTGACGCTATGACAATGAACTGAAGTTGTGTAGATGCTCATCTGGATAAGAGCAACATCTGACTCCTGGTTGACTTTAAACATGGATGATAATGTAACCAAAGCATTAGCTATTTGGTTTTCTTCTCGAGGTAAGTGTCAAAAACTAATATCATCAAATTCTTTCTTGAGTTTGGCTATCAGCTTCCCATATTGCATCAGCTTGGCATCGCGAGTTTGCCACTCTCCTTTTAATTGGTAAATGACTAGGGCTGAATCACCAAACACATGTAATATCTTAATATTCCTCTTGATGGCTGCTTAAAGCCCCATGACGTAGGCTTTATATTCTGCGATATTATTTGTGCAGTCAATTTAGTCTTGCTGTGAAAGGATAATGACTCCCATCGGGTGACATCAATATTGCCCCAATTCTATGTCCTAGAGTGTTTAATGCTCCATCAAAATACATCTTTTAAGATTGATCTTGGTTGGAGGCATCTTCATTCTCAAAAATGCATATTGGATCTTCATTTAGGAAGTCAAAATTTAAGGGTTTATAGTCATCTACCGCTCAACTTGCTAAAAAGTCAGCTATCGCACTACCCTTGATGGCCTTTTTACTAACATAGGCAATATGGTATTCAAAAAGTAGGACTTGCCATCTAGCTAGCCTTCTTGACAGTGCAAGGGCTTCGCATATGATAGGATCAAGCCTTGCGATCAAACATGTAGTGTGATACAGCATGTACTGCCTAAGTCTCTTGGCTGTCCATACTAAAGCATAACATAACTTCTCGACTGTGGAGTAATTGCACTTGCACTCCACAAACTTTTTGCTTAAGTAGTAGATTGCTTGTTCCTTTTTTCCTGACTCGTCATGCTGCCCTAATACACAACCTATAAACTTGTTGAAGACTGCCAAGTAAAGGATTAAAGGTCAACTCGACACCGGTGGCACTAACACTAGTAGGCTTGACAGATAATGCTTGACTTTATCAAAGGCTTCTTGACAGCCTCATTCCACTCTCCTGGATTTTATTTACCAAAAAGCTGAAAGATAGGTCACATTTCTCAATAAGCTAGGATATGAATCTAGCAATATAGTTTAGTTTCCTTAAAAAACTTCTCACTTCCTTTTGGGTTTAAGGTGGTGGCATGTCTTGGATGGCTTTGACTTTGTTCGGGTCAATCTCGATCCCTTTTTCGCTGACTATAAAGCCTAAAAGCTTACCCAAAATGACTCCAAATGTACATTTGGCAGGATTCAATTTGAGTTAAAATTTTCGTAGTCGTTTAAAAAGTTTCTGAAGGTCTGTGACATGCTCATCTTTTTTCATTGACTTGGCAATCATGTCATCAATGTAGACCTCAATTTCTTTATGCATCATGTCATGGAATAAGGCTACCATGGCCCGCTGATAGGTTACCCTAGCATTTTTTAGTCCGAAGGGCATGAAATTATAGCAAAATGTCCCCTACATAGTTACGAAAGTTGTTTTCTCCATGTCTTCGGGCGCTATCTTGATTTAGTTATAGCTTGAGAATCCATCCATGAAAGAGAACAGAGAATTCTTGGTCGTGTTATCTACCAAAGTGTCGATATGGGGTAGTGAAAGATTATCCTTGGGACTAACTTGATTTAAATCCCGATAATCAACACACATTTGTACCTTGCCATCTTTCTTTGGGACTGGGACTATATTGGAAACTCATTCTGGATATTTGGCTACTCCAATAAAACCTGCATCAAACTGCTTCTTGACTTCCACTTTAATTTTGAGGAGCATTTCTAGCTTTATCCTCCTTAACTTTTGCCGAATTGGTTTGCATCTAGGCTTAATGGGAAACTTGTGGACCACTATATTACTGTCCAGTCCTGGCATGTCTTGATATGACCAAGTGAATACATCTCGATATTCCTAGAGTAGATCTATCAGCTTGGCCCTAGTTGTTGATGTTATTGAGGTTTCGATTTTAACCTCCTTTTGGTCCTCTTGAGTACTAAGATTTATTACTTTCATTGGGTCTTTATGGGGCATGATCTGCTTCTCCTTTTGCTCAACTAATCGTAAGAGATCTGGTGGTACAAAGCTTTCTTCAAAATCTTCTTCATGATTGACTCACTAGTGCTAATTGACTATTCAAAATCGATCTTCAAAAACCCATCAAGCACATCCATGTCACTATAGTCAGGACACCTGAAAGGGCAAAGAAACAAACATTGCAAAAGGCACACACACAACTAAGGGATTTGGATAAAAATGAAGGCAAAAGAGTAATGGAGACAAAAAGGTTGAAATGTGATACACAATATGGAATGATATATGCAAAAGTCATTTCATTGATAATGTTTGATAAAAATGCCCCTTACATAAGACAGCTATTTGCCTTTGGGTGAGGGCAGTTAGGTTTTCATTTCTTGATGTTACATGAAAGGGACAGGAAAAGTGCAGGGGCTTTCATCATAACCCTATCGTCAAAATCAAGTCTTAGTGGAAGGACACGAATTGTACAGCTTGATATCTTGGAGATAGAGATTGTTAAATGCTATGTTTAAGATGACCAAGACATCTTTAGCCTTTTGCTTTTTTGGTTTGCTTGGATTGATTCATTTTTCTGAATGAAATATCTCATGGAAAGATAAGAACATTATCGGCTTTGATTCCCCCTCTCGACTTAATGATTGTGTCATCTCTTGGTTGTAGATACTCTTTTCTTACTGCTTTCTTGAATTCGTATTGGCCTTGAATCCTAAGACTCTTTTATTGGCTCGAGTGGTTAACCTGTAGGGCTTGGCCTATCCCTTGCAGATTCTTGCCAAACCCATTTCTAGCATGGGAGCCTTTGCCAATGGACATTTTTAAACCCGAGTGGGTACTCTTTGATAGGTAGGGTTCAACTATTGGCAATCTTTCTCTGACAAATGTTGCATTAACGAACTTGAAGGATTGAAAAGATGACTCTAGTGTATCTTCATTAGGCTCTATGTAGATGTCCCTAATGAAAGTAGTGGCAATCATTTTGTTTTCAGCTCTAATGGTGACTACTTTGTCATTTATCATAAATTTGAGCTTCTGATGGAGAAAGGATGAGACAACTTCGGTGGAGTGTATCCATGGCTTGTCTAATAGGCAGTTGTAAAAGGAATTAATATCCATAACTTGAAAGTCCATTTCATATGTACATAGGCCTATCTGGAGTTGGATTGCTACATTTACAATTACTTTATGACATTTCCATTAAAAGCTCAATCTATGGTGTGGCTACTTTTGATGTTATACTGATCGACAGGGAGTTTTCCTAATGTGGTCATAAGCATAACATTAAATGCCAACCCATTATCTATGAGTACTTTGGGCAAAATGCATCCCTTACAATGGGTAGTGATATACAAAGCTTTACAACTACCCCTACCTCTAGGTGGGATCTCATCATCAGTGAAAGAGCTAATCTAATTTGTCCATACAGATGTCTAATGGCACATATGCTTTATTTAACACCTTCAGTAATGCATTTTGATGAACCTTTGAATTAAGAAGCAGAGATAGCACAGAAATCTTTGTGGGTTGTTTGCTTAACTGGTCTACAATGCAGTATTCACTGTGCTTGATGAACTTAAGAAACTCTATGGCTTCTCTTTCACTTACTGCTTCATTAACTTTCTCAGGCTTAAAATTCTTTGCTTGGGCCTGAGTAGTACTGGTGCTTGGAGATACATCAACCTTTTATTTTTTTTCTTGAGAAGGTGGAGCATAACACCTATCGATATAGGTTGTTTGACTAACTTCCGACAGTTCTATTGTAGCCTATTTCTTATATTTCCATGGGACAGCTTTATTGCTCTTATACAGGAATAGTTTAGGTACCTTCACAACTAACTTTGGCATAGGTATCAAAAAACTAGCCTCAGGACTTAACTTCCCATAAAGAATGAGAGGTCAATTTCTCCCATGAGGTGGTTGCATGGTTTCATCTCCTATCATGTTGATAGATTCAACAGTAAGTGTGATTTCACAATAGAATTCTATTTGGCCTCCATTCACCATTCTTTGAACCATGGACCTAAACTCCCTGCATGTTTGTAGGGTATGAACTACAACTATGTGAAAGTCACAAAAGTTGACGGGATTATCTTCTAATTTTTTTTTGTTGCATTGAGCAACCCGACCTAAATCAATATCTACTAGATCAAGAACATTGGCATCCTTATATCCTCTATGCTTACTTTCACTTTATATTTGTTCTTAATGTTGATCATGTTTGTAGCTGGTTCAGTGTGGTTTGGTAAAGCATTGGCGGCAACATTTGGTCCCTGGTTTATCCCAAATTGCAAGACTTTTGAGTTAATTAGATTTCACATATTTCATTTGAAAGATATGCAGTTCTTATTGTCATGCCCTGGTGCCCCAGCATGGTATTCATAGTGGGCATTAGTGTTATACCATTACTAGTATGGTGACTTTTTTTCTAGGACATAGATTAAGGCCACTAAATTATTCTAGAGCAAGGTTTGGTAGAGCTCCTTATAGGTCATAGGGATAGGATCAAAATATTGTCTTTGTTGATTTGCACCTCTATTGGCAGGTGCATTATTGGTTGCTTAATTGGTATTTTGGTGAAGCTGTGGACGGTAGCTTTATGGTGGGTTAGATGGGATTGTAAAGGATGGGTTGTAGGTTATAGCATTAATTGGCTGAGAGGGTAGTGTGATAAGGAGAATACAGCATGCTTGGGTAATAAAGGTTAGGTGTTTGATGTCGTTTTGGCTGGGATGAGCTAGCAAAACTTACAGCATTGGCCTTTCCTTCTTTCTTCTTACTAGCAATAGGCTTCTTGCTCAATCCAGACGTTTCTCCGGCTAACATTCTGCCACTCTTAATGGCTGTGTCAATCATTTCTCCAAAGAGGACTAGGTTTGCGAATTTTTTAGTGGCATTTCCTATGAGCTTCTCGCAATAAGGACAGCGTAAGGTGTGAATGAAAGTGAATGTCATCTCTTTTTCTGTAAGAGGAGGCTAGACTAGGGTTGCTTCTTTTCTCCACCTTTGGGCATATTACCTAAAACTTTCAGTGGATCTATTCTCAAAATTTATTAGGGAAAGTCGATCCGATGCCTAATCCAAAGCATGCTGGTATTGATTTAGAAAGGCTTTAGCCAAGTTAGCTCATAATTGGATCCTTACATTGTCTAGCTCGATATACCAAGCTGCTGCCCCAAAGAGGCTATGCTGAAAGTAATGGATGAGGAGCTTTTCATCTTTCTTGTACCCGGCCATCTTTCGTAGGTACATTTGGACATGGACAAAAGGGTCTGTGGTTCCATTAAACTTTTCAAACTCTGAGACTTTGAACTTCGAAGGAATTACAAGGTTGGACACCAAAAACTGCAATTATGCGTCAAAAGATCTGAACTTGTCACTCTCTTCGATACCTTGGAGGCGTTTTTCCAGTAACTGGAGTTTGTTCACTTTTTCTATAGTTAAGGTGGACTTTTGACCTTCTATTTTCTCGGGTTCCTCATGGTCAAGGGTTATCGGATCTGCCAATGAGACTCCTACATTTACCCCTTGTGTATTGAGAAGGAATTAACCTACTGCAATGGGATTTAGGTAGATGACTGGTGTAGCCTAAGCGACAGGTGTAGGAGCGGGCCATTGTTTTTGTCTACTTTCCCCTTAGGTGGGTTCTGGATTATTGGCAGAGGACTTTCAGTGTTAGGAGGATCATTCTTTGTTTCAACAGTGTCGGGTTGCCCTTTTTCTTTCATAGAGGCAGTCATTAGTTCCATAAGTTATGTAATTTGATTTTGCATTTCGTATTGCTGATGAAGCATCTGGTTTTGCGATTCCTTAACCATTAGTTCAAGTCACTCAATATGAGCTTCATGATCACTCTCCATGATTTGCTTGCGGCATCGTGTGTTGTAGTGGTGCATGAATTAATGTTCTGTGTTCCTTATTGATCTTAAAATCCCTTGCACTTTTATGGCCCAATTCCCATATTAGACTTTTATTTAAAAATGTATTTATTGATAAGCATTTATGATGCAATGACGAGTTAAGATACTGAATTATTGATGCAAGTGTAATGAAAAATGGTGAAATTAAATGTGCATATGCATTGGAGACAATTGATTCTTGGAA
>JAQSVH010040772.1:0-10007 GCA_029448705.1 Adansonia digitata | reverse complement strand
GTTAAACAAGCTCAAATCTTCTGATTTTGAAATGAAAATGGTCTTACAATTATTCCCTAAATGTTTGTGCCTTTTTCGTGAGTCAAAACCTTGAGCGGTATGATCAACGAGCTGTTTCATTGTCCCAAACTACTCTAGGGCTGTGCAAATGAGTTCGTGACACTCATGCCACACTTTCCCTTCTATCATAGATGTTCGAACGTCAATGACTCGAGTTTAGACCCATAGGCATAAAAAAAATGAGAGATATCCCCTGCTTTACTTTGTCCCCTGTTGGTGGCACAACTATTTTAAATTGAAAAATCACTTTAAAATCATAAACTATTTTTCATGAATTTTGTGATATTTTTCTATCAAAGCATGTTGACTTATCTTTAAAACGATGTCTTATTCACCTCTGGATCATTCTAGATGAGAGAGTTATGATTCTTCAAGTCTAAACTATCCAAAACCTCTAGAATCTAGACATGTATTCTAGTTGGGCATTCTAGACCCACTAAATGATTTTTCCAAATTTTTCAAACATTTTTTCTAAGAAGTTCATGAAATTTCCTTTCTGGAAAGGTATTATTTGTGATTTCGATACCAAATAAGTCCAAATGATTTTTCAAAAATTGACACCCCTTATCTCTCATATTCTCTGCCAGCAATACAATCAATCCAAATTTGAAAATTTATTCTCCCAAGAAAGTTTCTTCTTAGGGTAGTGGGAATATTTTTAGGACGACCCTCATCGAGTCACCTTTCTAACAGTGTCTTGTACACCTTCTAAATCCTTCGAATCAATTTAGAATAAATTCAGGAAGCAAGATAGTGAGATGTTGTCCCCTATTTTGGGTTTTGGTCAAAATCGAGTTGTTTTCCCGAATTTCATCTTGAGACATTCGAATATCTCTATCTCAACCCGATTAGATTCGAGAACATGCTTTGACCTTCTATTGGCTTGTATCAAGGCATAAACATATTTTACATCTTTATGATCCTCATTCACAGTAAATCTTTTTGCCAAAAATTGTCGAATGCTCACCAATTTTCTAAATAATGAAGTTTTCTCATCCACGAGGATACTCCAACCCCGCCTTTTCGAGGGGACACTCCAACCCTGTTTTTCAAAATTATCAAAGTAAAAATCTTCCTTTGTCAAAATTATTGGTCATCCACAGGGATACTCTAACCCCATCTTTTTGAAGGGATACTCCAATCCTGTCTTTCAATTACAATTAAATTCTTCTCCTTCTCAGATTTCCATGAATATGTCAAGCAAATCTCGTTTAATCAAGAAATCCAGATGCATCTCGAAAATGGTCGATTCTATTATTCCTAGATAATCAATGCCAATAGCGAGATAAATTCCCATAGTCCACCCATTTTCTTTATCATTGCATTGAATGATCCATGTTATGTTATTTCATTTATTATCTTACTAACATAATTTCTTTGTGATGATTATTAGCATTCATGTTTTCAAAATGTTTCCAAATGAAATTAGAGGTAATGTTCTGCATGGGTATCTCTCCAGTGCCCAAAGTGGAACATTCCATTTTCAAAGTAAGATCCAGAGGTTATTTTTATTAAAAATCTCTATATTCCCCATCTCTTCAGGGTGTATATGAGATTAAATTTTTTTTATCAAAACCTGGATCATTTCTCTAAGATTCATGCATTCGAAGAGGGTTATATCAAAATAGTGACAAGTTAAGATTGAAAGAATCAAAACCAAGATAAGACATAGCTAGTAAGGTACTGATTTTGGGCGTCATGAAAAGGTTCATACCTCATCACATGTAACCAACCCTGAACCAAAACGATGAATCTTTGCATTACGTAGACTACGGGATCGATGTTTTGAGTTTTGTAAAGCAAAAATAGGTTTCAATAGGCATCCGATCATGCCTGGCCCAAAATTATCGGTGGCGACTCCAAGCATTGGCCATTTTGTAATGGTCATCCGAGATTGATAAGATGAGTGATTCATCTTATTGTCCCCCTCACTGTATCATAAGTTGAGAATCTGTACATTCTCGTTCTTATCCCATCATGAGAGAAAAGTCTCGATCAAGAAGACATTTTCCAAGTCAGAAAAATATTTTTAGGTCATAGTACCCATAGATCCACGAGGATCCACTTCGGGGTATGTTGTGACAAGATGCCTCTGACAATCATGGCATGGATGTTCTTTAGGTGCTTTTTAGAACCTTTCTCGAACAATGAATATGCCTAGCATGAGCTGATCTTTGAAAAATCTCCAGGATTGCTTTGCATTGTCTTGTAGGAAGTCTCAGTTCATGCCCAATCAAAATTGATCTTCTTAAGTCGCCCTTGCAGGTTTTCAACTGTAGTTAGGTTGGTTGCCCAAATACCCTTTTTGAATTTTCATCTAGACCCATTTTTGTTTTCTTTCTTTTTTGTTTTGTTTTTTGTTTTATTTTTTTGTTTTTTTTGTTTTTTGTTTTTTTTGCTTTCTCTCTTTTAAAAGATGCCTTTTCAGGTTTTAACATTTTACGTATAATATTTCTTGATGTAATCTGAGTTGACTGGGTTAGGCAAGGCATTGCTATCCATTTCTGACAAGATTAGGACCTCTCTAAAGAAAGCTTGCTTTATGACATATGGTCATTTCCAATTAGGGGTCTACTTGCCCTGTGCGTCTTTGTGAATTGAGAGGATCTTCTTCAATACCAATTCAACTAGGTGAAATTGTAGTGGGCATATCTTTTTGTCGTGGCTCTGATCATATGTCTTTGATACATTTGACCATGGCAGATGGCCTTCATGCGTTTTTCCTCGATGAGGTTGAGCTGATCAAATTTGTTCTTGACCTATTCGGCTTCTTCATCAAGACTCTAAGAGAAGGGATCTCAATTTTAATAGGCAATATAGCTTCTATCCCATAGATAAAAGAAAATGGGGTAACACCCGTGGAAGTGGGAATTGAGGTTCGATAGGCATGAACTACAAAGAATAGCTTCTCATGCCAGTCTATGTAAGTCTCGACCATTTTTTTAACTATTGTTTTGATGTTTTTATTGGCTGCCTCGACTACCCTATTCATCTTTGGGCGATAAGGGACAGAATTATGATGCTGGATCTTGAATTGTGAGTAGACTGCTTGCATTTTTTTATTATTTAAGTTGCTTGTGTTATCTATGATGATTGGGTTTGGACGGCCATATCTACAGATGACGTCTCGCTTGGCAAACTTACAGACGGTCGATCTAGTGACATTAGCATATAAGGCAACCTCTACCCATTTGGTGAAATAGTCAGTCGTTACCAAAATAAAATGATGTCCATTGATGCTTTGGGGGTGATTGGCTCGATCATGTCCATGCCCCACATAGAGAAAGGCTATCATGACATGAAGTGGCATTAGAGGGACATTGATCTTGTCTGCATAGATTTGACACTTATGGCATTTTCGTTCGTAATTAATGCGGTCTTTCTCGAGGGTCAAACAGTAATAACCCACTCTCATAATTTGCTTGGCCATTCGATGTCCATTAGCATGCATGCCATAAATCCCTTCATGAACTTCTTCTAAAATGTTTTTGGCTTCAAAAGTGTCAACACATCTGAGCAATACTTGATCATGACTCTTTTTATATAAGATTTTTCCATCGAGAACAAATCCCATAGCCAGCCTTCTGATATTCTTTTTATCAGTGTTAGTTGCATGTTGAGGATATTGCTAATCCTTGATGTAACAAAGGATGTCATAGTACCACGGGAGGCCATCCTTCTCTTTTTCGACACTATGACAATGAACCAGAGTTGTATAGATGCTTATCTAGGTGGGACCAATGTTTGACTCCTAGTTGACTTTAAACATGGATGATAAGGTAGCCAAAGCATAAGCTATTTGGTTCTCTTCCTGAGGTAAGTGTCAAACACTAATATCATTAAATTCTTTCTTGAGCTCTGCTATCAGCTTCCCATACTGCATCAATTTAGGATCACGAGTTTGCCACTCTCCTTTCAATTAGTAGATAACTAGGGATGAATCACCAAACACTTGTAATATCTTAACATTCCTCTCAATGGCTGCTTGAAGCCCCATGACATGTGCTTTATATTCTGTGATATTATTTGTGCAGTCAAAATTTAGCCTTGTTGTGAATAGATAATAACTTTTGTTGGGTGATATCAAGATTGCCTCAATTCCATGCCCTAGAGCATTTGACGCTCCATCAAAATACATCTTCCAAGATTGATCTTGGTTAAAGATGTCTTCTTTAGAAACACACATTAGATCTTCATCTGGGAAGTCAAAATTTAAGGGTTCATAGTTATTTGCTACTTGACTTTCCAAAAAGTCAGCTATCGCACTACCCTTAAGAGCCATTTGATTGACATAGGCAATGTCATATTCAAAAAGCAAGACTTGCCATCTAGCTATTCTTTCTGATAGTGCAGGGGCTTCACATAGATACTAGTAGGATCGAGCCTTGCAATCAACCATGTGGTGTGATATAGCATATACTGCCTCAGTCTCTTGGTTGTCCACACCAAAGCATAGCATAACTTCTCGACTGTGGAGTAATTGCACTCTATTCTGTAAACTTTTTTCCTAAGTAGTAGATTGCTTGTTTTTTCTTTCCTGACTCATCCTGCTATCCTAATACATAACCCATAGAATTGTCAAAGACTGCCAAATAAATGATTAAAGGTCAACCGGCATTGACGGTACCAACACTAGTAGGCTTGATAGATAATGTTTGACTTTATCAAAGGCTTCTTGACATGCCTCAATCCAATTTCTTGGATTTTGTTTGCAAAGGAGCCAAAAGATGAGGTCACAATTGTCAGTGAGCTGGGATATAAATCTAGCAATGTAGTTTAGTCTCCCTAAAAAGCTTCTCATTTCCTTTTCGGTTTGAGGTGGTGGCATATCCTGAATCACTTTGACTTTGTCTGGGTTAACTTTGATCCCTTTTTTACTGACTATAAAGCCTAAAAGCTTACTCAAAGTGACTCCGAAAGTACACTTCGTAGGATTCAATTTGAGTTAAAATTTTCGTAGCCGTTCAAAAAGTTTCTGAAGGTCTGTGACATACTCATCCTCTTTCGTTGACTTGGCAATATGTCATCAATGTAGACCTTAATTTCTTTATGCATCATGTCATGGAATAGGGCTACCATGGCCTGTTGATAGGTTACCCTATCATTTTTTAGTCCAAATATCATGACATTATAGAAAATGTCCTCCACATGGTTACAAAAGTTATTTTTTCCATGTCTTTGAGTGCCATCTTGATCTGGCTGTAGCTTGAGAATCCATCCATGAAGGAGAACAGGGAATTCTTAGCCATGTTATTTACCAAGGTATCGATATAGGGTAGTGAGAAGTTATCTTTGGGACTAGCTCAATTCAAATCCTGATAATCAACACACATTCATACTTTGCCATCTTTTTTTAGGATTGGGACTATATTAGCAACCCATTCTGGATATTTGGCCACTCCAATAAACCCTGCATTAAATTACTTCTTGACTTCCTCTTTCATTTTAAGAAGCATTTCTGGTTTCATCATCCTTAACTTTTGCTAGATCAGTTTGCATCCAGGCTTGATAGGAAGCTTGTGGACCACTATATCAGGGTCTAGTCTTGGCATGTCTTAATATGACCAAGCAAATACATCTTGATATTTCTGGAGTAGGTCTATCAGCTTGGTCCTAGTTATCAACTTTATTGAGGTTTCGATTTTAACCTCTTTTCGGTCCTCCTAAGTACCCAGATTTATTACTTCTGTTGGGTCTTTATGGGGCATGATCTGCTTCTCCTCTTGCTTAACTGATTGTAAGAGGTCTAGTGGTACAGAGCTTTCTTCAAAATCTTTTTCAGGATCGACTTCACTTGTGCAGATTGATTGTTTAAAATCGATCTTCAAAGACTCATCAGACACATACATTTCACTATCGTCAGGACACTTGAAAGGGTAAAGAAATAAACATTACAAAAGGCACACACACAACTAAAGAGGTTTGGATAAAAATAAAGGCAAAAGAGTAATAGAAACAAAAAGGTTGAAAAGTGATACACAATATGGAATGATATATACAAAAGTTATTTCATGATAATGTTTGATAAAAATGCCCCTTACATAGGACACCCATCTGCCCTTAGGCAAGGGCAGGTAAGTTTCATTTCTTGACATTACATGAAAGGGATAGGAAAAGTTTAGGGGTTTTTGTCATGACCCTGTTATCAAAATCAGGTCTTAGTAGAAGGACTGAATTTTATGGCTCGATATCTTAGAGATAGAGGTTGTTAAATGCCCTGTTTAGGATAACTAAGACATCTTTCACCTTTTACTCTTTCGATTAGCTTGGATCAATTGATCCTTTCGAACAAAATATCTCATGGAGAGACATTGTCAGCTTTAAGTCTCCTTTTGACCTAATGATCATGTCATCTCTTAGTTGTAGATCTTTTTTTCTTACTGCTTTCTTGAGTGTGCATTGGCCCTAAATCCTAAGCCTCTTTTGTTGGCTTGAGTGGTAACCTGTAAGGCATAGGCCATCCTCTGTCATTTTTAAACCCGAATGGGTATTCTTTGATAGGTGGGGTTTAACTATTGGCAATCCTTTTCCCATAAATGTCACATTAACGAACTTAAAGGATTGGAATAATGAATTTGATGCAGCTTCATTAGGTCTATATAGATATCCTCAGTGAAAGTAGTGGCGATCATTTCTTCTTTAGCCCTGGTGGTGACTACTTTATTATCTATCACAAATTCGAGCTTTTGATGGAGAGAGGATGGGATGGCTCTAGCAGAATGTATCCATGGCCTTCCTTATAGGTAGTTGTAAGAAAGATTAATATCCATAACTTAAAAGTCAACTTTATTTATACTTGGGCCTATCTGAAGCTGGATTATGATATTTTTAATTACTCTGCGACACGTTCCATCAAAAGCTTAAACTCTAGTATGGCTACTTTTGATGTTAGACTGATCGACAAGGAGTTTGCCTAATATAGTCATAGGCATGACATTAAGGGCCGACCCATTGTCTACAAGTACTTTAGGCAAAATACATCTTTTACAATGGGCAGTGATATGTAGAGCTTTATAACTACCTCTACCTCTGGGTGGGATCTTATCATTAGTGAAAGAGATGTAATTATCAGCCATGATGTTGTTCACTAGTCAATCCAACTTATCCATAGGGACATCCGAGGGTGCATATGCTTTGTTTAGCATATTTAGTAATGCATTTTGATGAACCTCTGAATTAAAAAATAGAGATAGCATAGAAATCTTCATGGGCTGTTTACTTAGCTGTCTACAATGCAATATTCACTATGCTTGATAAACTTGAGAAACTTGTGGCTTCTCTTTCACTTACTATTTCCTTGACTTTCTTGGGCCAAAAATTCTTTGCTTGGGCATGAGTGGTACTGGTGCTTGGAAATGCATCAACCTTTAGTTTTTCTTGAGCTGGAGGAGCGTAACACCTACCGCTATGAGTTGGATGATTAACTTCTGATAGTTCCATTGCAACAGTTGAGGGAGTTTATTCTCCGATGATCACCACCTGATTCTCGATTTCCATTGAACAACTTTGTTACTCATATACAGGAATGGTTTAGGTACTTCTACAACTAACTTTGGTGGAGGTGTCAAAAAATTCACCTTAGGACTTGACTTGCCATAAAGAATGAAGGGTCAGTTTCTCTCATAGGGTAGGGGCATGGTTTCATCTCCTAGCATATTGATAGATTCAGTAGCAAGTGTGATCTCATGATAGAATTCTATCTGGCCTTTATTCATCATTCTTTGAACCATGGACCTAAACTCTTTACGTGTTTGTAGGGTATGACCTACAACTGTATGGAAGTCACAGAAGTTGTCAAGATTATCTTCCAATTTTTCTATTACATTGAGTAACCTGACCTGAATCAATGTTTGCCAGACCAAGAACTTTGGCATCCTTACATCCTCTATGCTTGCCTTTACTTCATGTTTATTCTCAATGTTGATCATGTTTACAGCTAGCTTAGTATGGTTTGGTAAAGGATTGGTAGCAACATTTAGTCCTTGGTTCATCCCAAACTGCATGACTTTTGAGTTAATTACATTTTGCACATTTCGTTTGAAAGATATGCAGTTGTCAATGTCATGCCCCGCTGCCCCAACATGGTATTCACAGTGTTAGGGTTGTAACATGGCGGGTATGGTGACTTTTTTTCTAGGACATAGATCAAAGCCACTAAGTGATTTTGGAGCAAGGTTTGGTAGAGCTCTTTATAGGTCATAGGGATGGGATGAAAATGTTATCTTTATTGATTTGCACTTTGATTGCCACGTGCATTATTATTTGCTCGATTGGTACTTTGGTGACCTTATGGAGTGTAGCTTTGTGGTGGGTTGGAGGGGATTGCAAAGGATGGATTGTAGGTTATGGCATTAATTGGCTAGGGGGTATGGTGATTGGGCAAGAATACAGTGTGCTTGGGTAATGAGGATGGGGTGTTTGACGTCGTTTCGGCTGAGATGAGCTAGCATAACTTATGGCATTGGCCTTTTCTTCCTTCTTTTTACTGGCCATAGGTTTTTTGCTTAATCCAGACGTTTCCTTGGCTGACATTCTACCACTCTTAATGGCTGCATCAATTATTTCTCCAGAGAAGAATAGGTTAGCAAATTTCTTGGTGGCATTTTCCACGAGCTTCTTGTAATAAAGAGCGCGTAAGGTGTGGATGAAAGTGACTATCATATCTTTTTCTATAAGGGGAGGCTAGACTAAGGTTGCTTCCTCTCTCCACCTTTGGGTGTATTGCCTGAAGCTTTTAGTGGATTTGTTCTCGAAATTCATCAAGAAAAGTCGATCCGATGCCTATTCTGACACGTGCTAGTATTGATTCCAAAAGGCCTTAGCCAAGTCAGCCCATGATTATATTTTCACATTGTCTAGCTCGATATACCATTGAGTTACTGGCCCAATGAGGCTGTGTTGGAAGTAATGGATAAAGAGCTTTTCATCTTTCTTATACCCGACCATCTTTTGTAGGTACATTCAAACATGGACAGAAAGGTCAGTGGTTCCATTGAACTTCTCAAACTCTAAGACTTTAAACTTTAGGGGAATGATAAGGTTGGACACCAATGACAGCAATTGTGCATCAAGAGCTCCAAACTTGTCACTCCTCTTAATAGCTTGGAGGCATTTTTCCAATAGCTAGAATTTGTTCACTTCTGTCATAGTCATGGTAAACTTTTAACCTTCTATTTTCTCCGATTCCTCATGGTCAAGGGATATCAGATCTACTGATGAAACTCCCGCATTCACCCCTTCAGTACTAAGAATGAATTGACCTACCACAATGGGATTAAAGTAGATGACCTACAGAGCTTAAGTGGCAGGTGTAGGAGCAGGCCGTTGTTCTTGTCTAGTTTCCCCTTTGGCAGGTTCTGGATTATTGGCAGAGGGACTTTTGACATTGGGAGAATCATTCCTTATTTCAGTAGTGCTAGCTTGCCCTTTTCCTTTCATAGAGGTGGTCATTAGTTCTACAAGTTTTGCAATTTGATTCTGCATTTTGTATTGTTAACGAACATCTAGTCTTGTGATTCCTTAACCATTAGCTCAAGTCATTCAATATGAGCTTCATGATCACTCTCCATGATTTGCTTACGGCATCGTGTGTTATAGCAGTGCATGACATAAGGTTTTGTGTTCCTGATTAACCTCAAAATCCCTTGCACTTTTATTGCCCAATTCCCATATTAGACCTTTTTTTAAAAAATATATATTTATTAATAAGCATTTATGATGCGATAATGAGTTAAGATAATGAATGACTGGTGCAAGTGCAATAAAAAAATGGTGAAATTAAATGTGCATATACATTGGGGACAATTAATTCTTGGAATAGCTTCGTCAATAACAACATTCATAGAGTCGCAAAAAGGCTTTTTCTTTTACGACATGATTACATTGCGTAATCACACGATTAAGAAAACCCAAAAGTCATTGCTCACGATCTCCAATAGGTGCAATGT
>JAQSVH010040750.1:0-10008 GCA_029448705.1 Adansonia digitata | reverse complement strand
TGCTCTTTAGATAAAGCATCAACAAAGGTGCTTCTAAATCCAATTGAACCCTAGGTATAGGTGGCCTAATGGATTACGATAGTTTATATTTTATGCCACGGAATTTATCTTTAACTTTTATTTAGATAAAATTTTTTTAATTTTATTAAATTAAATCACCAAACTTCTATTATTAACAAACGAAATCACTTATATTAAATTTGTCGAGTACTTTTAATGAAAAACCTAACTCAACATTCATACGTCGCCTATTTTAGTAGACATTATCTCGATAAAATATAAAAAATAGGTCACATATACATCTTGAGTCAATTTTTTTAGTTAAATTACTTAATAAAGTTAGCATAAGTGATTTAATTGTTAATAATAAAATTTCAATAATTTAATTTAATAAAATTAAAATTTTTTTATCAATACAAAATTGATACTTAATTCAAAAATGTAAAATATAAATTATCCGGGATTAATAATAAATGATCACAAACTATCATTTACTTAAAGAGTTTTGTGCTTCAATGAGTAAACGGTATATTAATAGTAGGCTTTATTTATAAGTTGCTTTTGTTTTTTCACTGATTTATATATATGCATACACACACACACAAAATAAGCCCTAATTCACTTGGGTTGTTCAAAATTTTTAATAAATTTTAATTAATTATTAATAAAAATTAATTTCAAATTAAATTTTATTGAATAATAACTATGTATTTAAATTTTTTATTTAGAATTAGTATAAATTTTTAATTAATTTGTAAGTTAACATGTAGATCAACCACTTTAATATGCATTTAAAAATAAAATAAAAATAACTAATAAAATAATTTATTTTTAAAACATTTTTACTAAATTGATCCACAAAACCAGACTTTCTTAAAATAAATCATTCAAAAATAAAATAAAAACATTAATTAATAAAATAATTTTTAAAATTTTTTCCATACTTGTCATGTATGTATCTTAAATTGACTTATAAATCACGTATATAACACCTCTTTTAAATATATCATTTAAACATAAAATAAAAATAAAAAACTTAAATATAAAATAACTAAAAGTAATTAATACAATAATTTTTTTAAATTTTTTCTTGAGTTGGTCGAGTATGAATTCTAAATCGATCCGTGAATTACTTACAGAAACACTTCTTTAAATATATTATTTAAAAATAAAATAAAAAATTAATAAAATAAATTTCTTTTTACTTTTCAAGGTGCATCAAGTGATGAATTTTAAATCAACCCATAAGTTGTCGCATAGATCAACCCCCTAAAGTACATAATAATTTAAAGAGAAAATAAAATTTAAAAATAATTAATAAAATTATTTTTTTATATTTTCTTGAACAAATCAGATACAAATATTTAAGCAATTTGTATGTCCCTATATAAACCGCCCTTTAAAATACATCATTTTAAAATAATAAAAAGAATTAAAACAAAAAAAAAATCCAAGCAAACAAAAAAAAAAGATAAAAAAAAAAACTGTCACGTGGCAAAATGTTATCTCATAAGGGGAATTTCTATTTTTTTTTTTCAATCTATATCAGTAAATTTACATATGTATTATTTCAACTTTAACCAAATTCATAAGTAAACAAATATTAATGTAAATATATTTAAAACATAAATTATTATGGTGAATAAAATAATAAATGACGAGAAGAGTCGTTGATAATAGTAAGTGTTTAGCTCCATTAAAGATACGCAAGAATCTGAGATTTCAGTGGAAGAAAAAAAACTTTTAATAAAAAGAAAAAAAATAAGAATCTTTATTTTTAATGTATTTTTGTTTATATAATTAATTAAAAAAAATAGGTGGAGGAGAGGGGTCGCCAAGGGCAAGGCTAGAGAAATTAACTAAGAAATGGCAACTTTCCTCTTCCATTTATTCGTTAATATATTTGTGCACTCGATTTCGTCTGGATATTTTATATTTTTATAATAATATAATTTTAAAATCATAATAATATTAATAGTTTATTGTCTATTATTTTATAATATTTTAATTTTTAATTGTTTGAAAAATAATTTTTTATAAATAAAATTTTTAATTTAATTTTTTCTATGTTTTAATATATTATAATATAAATATGATCATATATATAGTACGAATAGATATACGTTTAAAAATTTATAGTCAAAATTTATATAAATATATAATACATTTAATATGATTTTAGAATGAAAAAGTAATATAAAACAACGATATATATGATACAAAATTAAGAGTTATATTTGAATATTGTTAATTAAATTTGACAATTCAAATATAATATGATTATACAATAAGAAATAAAAAAACATGAACATGACACGACATGTCAAAATCTATATAAAATAAATTATTGATATGTCAAAATTTTTAAAATATATAATAACTTAAATACAATGATGACATAAAAAATAATACGAATATGGTACAAACATAGCAAAAAATTAAAATTTATTGAATGATGTCAATTAAACTCAATAAATTTCAATATAATATTATTATATAACATAAACATAATATAAAAAATAATTAAAATACGATAATAAGATTCAAGCTTTGTTAAAGTGTATGAACTACAGAGTTGGTGAAGTTCCCCTTGTCACCTTTTTTTTTTCCTTAAAACTATGGCTGGCTTGGACTGGGTTGATCCACATGTTTCCCATATAAACAAATAGGTTCCCTTTTTTTTTTCTTACTTTTGTTAATAAACATTCCGTTTCCATTATCCTAATAAAAGAAATACTTTAATAATTAATTGTAGTATAAGATCACTTTAGAAATGCATATGTAAGTGACATTATCGATTTTCGTATGCAGAACTTGAAGGGTTGGCAGAGTTAAAGTAAGGTCCATTCAAAATTTTCATAAGATTCACTAAATTTAGTTTGGAATCTTAATTCGATCTTTAGGTGACAACTTCCATTGTAAAAAGAGAAGAACTTAGCGTAGGATTTCAGTCCAGGTTTTCCGATATGTGTTTTGTGATTTGTCCCTTACGAAGAACTAGGCTTAAAGTCTAAAGTGGAGAAGAAGGCTGAGACCCCCTCGAAAAAGGCAGTGGTTCTCTGCCTCTTTGGGCTAAGCGTTTTGTTAGTGGGGACTTGTGTGTCTGAGTCAATCGGCTGGTGTGGAAGCATATGTATATGTATATATATATATATATATATATATATGTATGTATGTATCTTCGTTACCCTTTGAAAAAGGGACTTACTTTTACTTTGCGAATGACAACTTTTGGTATAAGTCACAACCTTAGGTAGATGTTGACTTGCACGTTTTACATTCACTCCCCACGCATGAACATGAACAGTTCTAGCTAGCTGCTATGGTTTTAAACAAAAGAGAGCAGATAAAGTAAGCAAGATCGTATAATTAAATTTGGAGAAAACCCAGATCCTTTTCTCTTTTCCAGTTCTCACTCTGAGTGCTATATATGCAGATTTAATCACAGAACCTAGAAAGGAATGCTACAAATATATAGAAACTTAAAAGGAAAAAGAAATGCTACCACCGTCGGTGAAGCACAAAAGAGAACTCAAAGAACCTAAAACTTTCCACTTTCCACTTTCTATTATGCTACTGATAACAGAAGAAAAGAGAATAGAAAAGTTAAGAGTAAGATGATGACAGACAAGAGGTGGGAACGCAAAATCTTAAAGCTTTGAAGCAATTTTCCGCTAGCTATTGGGTCGATGAATTAGTAGTTAATTAGCCGTTCTCAAGTTTCAACATGGCGTATAAAGACAGTCTCCAAGGGCGGGGGAGTAAAGAAGTCTCTAACACTTGCATAGTTACACTTCAAAGAAGGTTTTGGCTTCCTTGGAGCGGGTGGACAGCTCAATATGGTTGGAATTCTACTTTCTTCTCCCGTCGGAGTCGTTGAACATGATTCGTCTCCTAGTTCATCACTTCCTTTATCTTTGTCTTTCTCTTTCTGATCAACTGGACTTGTGTTTATAGCCTTCAAAGGAGCTCGTAAAGAAACCCCACCAATAACCCATTTTTTGCCTTCAGATTCTAACCCTTCATCCACTTGAGGCTTTCTTGAAACCCTCATATCCTTGGATCAAATACCGAAATACCCAAAAATTTGAACTATAATTATAGCTTGCCACTGAGCCAGGAAAGAACAAATGGAATAACTGAATAAGAAAATAAAGTAGAAGAACAAGGATAGGCTTTTCGTTTTTTTTTTCCTTTTTCTTTTTCCCTTTGCAAGGAGGATAAAAAGGAAAGCAGAAGGTAAAGTGGCGGAAAAAGGACGTGAAGTTCCTGCAGGAATATGAAAGAAAGAGAAATGTTTGCAACTAAATGCTAAAGGGCTTTAGTAAACGAAAACACAATAAGATAATCATAATAGTTTTAAGTATCTCAAACCAGACTAAAAAACTAATTTATAGGGTGAGTCCAATAAAACATATAAATCACACTCAAATATAAAAGTAAATTATGTGAAACTTTTAATATCTTTTTTGTTATATATCTAATGAATTTGACATAAAACAAACAACACAATGTGAAAGGAATAAAATTTAGAACAAAAAAAAAGCAAATTTAATCTCAAAGATTATCTTATAAAGTTAAAAGTTTAATAAAATATATATATAAATCTCTCTTAAATACAAGACATAAACATCCCGAGACTTTGACAATAATGATGTCTGTACTGCGATTGAAAGCAAGAGGAAGGAATTGGGAAGGAGGCAACACGTTGAGCGACGTGTTCATACGAATCAGGCAGGGAGATAAAAAGAGAACCCGAGGAACCTCGTGACAAGAAGAAAAAAAGAAGGGATATGACTTGCGCCGAGAAGAGCTACTACTATTCCTTGTCCGTGAAATTAATTGCCCGCGGGCCCCTTTCGGAAAGGAACATATAAATAACAACGTTTTATTCGAAGATAAAATACATTATTAATAAATTAAATAATATAAATTTATTAAAAATTTTAAATATAAATATAAATAATTTATTATATTATATATATATGTATAAAATATAAATATTAAATAAAAGAATTTTAAAATTAATTAATATATTATTTATAATATTATTATTATATTAAAAGAAATAATTGATACTTTTATTAATTTATAAGATAAAATATTATTATATACGATAACTTCAAAAATTGTATCTATTATATTCTTTAGCAAGATCCTATTATAAATAATAATTTTGATTAACA
This sequence comes from Adansonia digitata, assembly GCA_029448705.1. Lineage (NCBI taxonomy): Eukaryota > Viridiplantae > Streptophyta > Magnoliopsida > Malvales > Malvaceae > Adansonia > Adansonia digitata. The sequence continues at coordinate 4,822 of JAQSVH010040750.1, read as the reverse complement.
TAATAAATGTTCTAAAAGCATCACAAATTTTCAAATAAAAAAAATTTTTGAAGAACGACTTTGGAGGTATCAAGGGGTCGATTCTTCAACTAAACATTATCCAAGCAACTCAAAGCATGAAATCCCCAAAAATCAATTGCATAAGCTGAAGCAAGATAAATTCTCAAAATCATTACGTGCAATTACAGAAAATACCCTATATCTCGAATCATGAAAAAAAAACACCAAAAATGATTAGCATAAGCTAAAGCAAAAATACCCAATATTTTGGCTACTGTTCAAGATTCTTCATCTCCTTGTTCTTCATCTGATTCTTCAACGTTTGTCAATGGTGCCTCCTTTTCTTTGTTAATGGGTAAAATTTTGTTTAGGGTTGCCTGGATTTATTCATTATTTTTATATTTTGCAGTAAAATCAAAGGAAGGGGTTTTGGGATTTTGGGTTTATAGAGAACCACTCTTATTTTAGATTAAGGATTTTCTTTTTTTTTGAATTTTTGATTTCAATGTAAGACAATTTGTGGATTTCAGAACTAGGGTTCATGTTTTGATTTTTGGAATTTAGAGGTTTTGAATTTCAAATTAAGAAGGAAAAAAAAAAAAAAGAAATATTAGGGATTTAGGTTTAAGTTTGATGTTTTTGTCAAAGAGATTTAGGGATTTCAGAAACGTTTTTTTTTTTCATTTTTCAAATAGACCTGATGTTTTAGGGGTTTTGATTTTTCTTTTTATTTTCATTTTCTTTGTTTTTTTTTTAATCTGGTTTATATTTCATTGTTTCTTTTAAATGGCTCATATGCTCACAAATTTCATTCAAGCATTTTCTTCGAAATGATTTAGGCGTGTAACATTCGAACACAATTTCTAGTTGCAAGAAATCCTTAATTTAGCAATTCAAAAGGGTTGCACATTTAATAAATTGAAATAAAATATTTAATCTGATTCACTTTCAACGTTAATAGGGTTAATTCTAAATTGAACATTTAACTTGATAATAATAATAATAATAATAATAATAATAATAATAATAATATTATTATTATTATTATTATGCTAAATATGCATAAATAATTTTATTTATCTTTTTTAACGTGTTAAATACAAATATTACTACAGATATAATTTTTAAAAAATGCAATTAAAAACGCTTATTAATGAAATGCTTCTTCGTAATATTGTCGGCCTTCTCCTAGTTTTTTGTAATATTTTCTTTCTTGTTAAATAAATGCTAAAAATTATTATTACCTAATTCCTTAATGGCAAAAGATAAATATTAATTCTTTACCGAGGCTTTCTCAAAAGGAGGACTTTTTATTTTTTATTTTTTCTTCTCCTTTACTTGGTAGGAAGATAAAGACTTGGCATGACAATTTATGTATTCGTATCATATTTATATATTTTATTGTGTCATAATTGTGCTTAAATTTTTTTATATTTTTATCAATTTTGATACATTTATAATTTGTGTTACATAGATTTTGAGAATGTAATTGTGTGTGTCATGTCGTGTTGTGTTTTTTGATCTTATGCATGCCATATTTATATAATCATATTAAATATCATCTAAGTCTAATAAAAACTCTTTTGAAGAAAAAAAATTCAAACAAGAATGCTTTGTATGTGTAAAACTGAATGAAACTTTAGGTTAAGCTTGATCAGTTTGAATTTATAAGCAAAGAACACTTCTAAAATTTTGAATTGTAACAAGGGATAGACATATTAACTGTTACTTGTTATCTACATTTTGAAAATCATTGCATGAACAGAGCCATTACGAATAAGTTTCAGAGGTTAAGAAGGAAACTTTGAATTCATAGAAGTCATTGGTTAAGAATGGAAATTGAACTATACGAGCTTTAGTCTCCCATTGTTCCTCAGTAGCTCAGCAGTTGAGTAGTCATTTATAAACTACCTGCTTATAGGTTCAAATCCTACTTGAAAAGATTTTATTCATTTGTAATTAAAGAATTCTGAATGTTAGAATGAAAGGATTCGCTTTGATTGAGCAAATAACTTCTTCCCTATGTCTTTGTTTCTGTTGCAAATTCTATCTCATCTTATCACATTCTGTTCTATGATTTTGAGAATCACTGTCAGTATCTCAGTGTAGCTGTCTAGGATAATACTTTGTTCCATAGTCCTAAAGCTATTTACAACCAACCAATTAAGAATTCTCAGATATACTAGTACCAGCAAATGCCTCAAAGTTGCAATCATCAATTTCTCTCGGGAGGCCACAATTACCATGATCAAGCATATTATTTAATGATGAGGAATGGATTTTTTTCTAAGCCACTAATATTTTTACTTGCTCTGGTATTCTACCCAAGCTTGGTTGAGGAAGAGTGATAAGGTGTAAAACAAAAAGTATGGTTATTTTATTTTGTTTTGGCTGAAAATACTATACATAAAATAGAAAAATAAATATACAATAAATAATAAATAAAAAGGCCACTCCATTTCAATAAAAGGACCTACACCCAAGTTCCATAGCTTTGGGTCTGCTATCTTGATGATAATCTTCTTACCCCCAAAAGGAAAAGTCCTTCCTCTTTGGGCCAATTGTGGGTGAGGAAGGATTCAAGCCCCCAACATCATGGTTCGCAGCCACGTGCTTTAATCTTCTAAGCAATCTTCTAAGCTACAGTCCCACCTTGTCTCCTCTAGATCTGTTCCTAAAAATACCCTTAAAGAAAAAGAAACATTTCCTCTCCCCAGCTATTTCGAGTTAAGAAGACGTGAAAGCATATTTCTTTCTACAATAACGATGCATTCCAAAGTGTGAAGTTAGGGAAGGGGCTGTCAAGGTCTTGCCCCCCCTAATTTTTTTAAAACTTGTCAAATGCTTTATCTCTTCATTTGAGAAAAAAAAAGAATTAAGTTCGGCATTCTAGTCCTAAAATTTTTCATTTTAGTCTTCTTTTGTAGAATTTGTTTGATGTGATAAATTTGGTAATACTTTTAATTTAAACCTCATTCATTATTTTTATTTATCTTTTTCAATCGATTAAATAGATACATTTACATTAAATATTGTATTTAGTATTTTCTTTATTCCATGCTCATAAAGGAAAAATAAAGAAAGAAAAATAAACCATTACAATATCTAACATAAATAGTTCATTACCACATTTCACTTATTTTGTTTTTTTTTTTTTCAAAATACATGAAATTCTATGGTTTCCTTTTATAATATGTATTAATTTTATACATATTTTAATTGGTCAATAGAATTTTTTAAGATTGACATTTTATTTCTCATTAAAGTTTTTTTTTTTTCATATGCAACCTAAATTATAATATTTAAAATTTTTTAAAAAAATCATTATAAAAAGTGATAAGCCTTATAAGAATAAAACTTAATGGAAATAGGTCTCTAATTGTTCAAAGCGAAAATAGAAGAAAAAGAATTTGAAGCTTGAAAGTTGGAAGGATAAAAGGAATAAACCTTGATTGATTAATAAGAATTCTCGCCATAATCAATACAAAGGTTGGACGCCACTTTTAAGGATGAGAAACCTAAAAGATATGTCTCACAAACTCGCCACCAAGAAAACTTGGATAATAGAAAAGAACTAAAAAATAATCAGCTGCTTTGTTGATCAACTCTGAATGTCCCAAAAACAAGCATAAGGTCCCTTATTTATAGTAGAAGATTTGGCTAAAGGCCTTTACAAGAAAGAAAAACTAAATCCTAAATAATTAAGGTATTACTTGCTCATAAAGAAAATAAAATAGTCAATAGAATTAATTTCCTTGTAAGCTAAGGAATTAAACCCTTCCTAAAAAAAAGAAACCGAAATCCTTGAAGAGTAAGTAATAATCTGTACACTAAAACTTTCCTAAATTTGGATGTTACTAACTTTCTTGCTCATGAAGACTTTGAGAATCTTCAAGGATCTTCCTTATCGAGCACATGATATACCAAGTTGACTTTTTAAGCCTTTGATCGTGTGATTGAGCCTGTATACTTAAACTTCTTCTCTTTTGGGCTTGCTACCTTGGGCTAACCATGATGTGGCACATCATCTCCACTTTTTTGAGAAGGATTTGCCCTTAAATCCATACCATCTCCATCATCCAAGGTATCCTCCAAATAGGATGTAAGATCTTGAACATTTAATGTAATGCTCACATTATATTTTTCGGGTAAATTAAGGTTGTAAGCATTGTCATTTACCTTCTAAAAGGACTATCAACCCGCAACATCAATTTAGACTTTCTTTGATCAGGAAACCTTTCTTTGCGAAGAAGAATCCACACAAGATATTCTGGTTTGAATAGAAGTTGCTTTCTCTTTTTATTTGCCGATCTTACATAAGCTTTATTCTTTTTCTCCATTTGTTCTCTAACTTCCTTGTGCAAATTCTTCACCATTTGAGTCTTCCTAGCTCCATCTATGCAGCTCTTCTTGCTAATTGGTATTGACGCTAAATCAAGAGGTGTCCTTGGGTTGAACCATAGACCACCTCAAAAGAAGAATGCTTAGTAGCGCTATGTACACTAAGATTGTAAGCAAACTCTACATATGCCAAGCACTCATCCCAATTCTTTAGATTCTTATTCACCACTGTCCTGAGCAAAGCTGAAATTGTTCTATTCATCACCTCAGTTTGTCCATCAGTTTATGGATGACAAGTTGTGCTAAATAATAACTTGATTCCAAGCTTTTACTACAAAGCCTTCCATATATAACTTAAAAACTTAGCATCACGATCAGAAACAATGCTCTTAGGAATCCCAGGCAATTAAACTATTTCTTTGAAGAACAAATCAGTTACATGGATTGCATCATCAGTTTTATGGCATGGAATGAAATGTGA
>JAQSVH010040739.1:0-10009 GCA_029448705.1 Adansonia digitata | reverse complement strand
TAGAATCAAAGTTTGTTTGTCAATTAGGACGAAGATGGAATCACATAATAATCTCCTTTCTTTACATGATTGGGCACTATAAACTTGTTTTGCTCATTGGGATAAATGACATTACAGCTTTAGTTTCATTTAAAAAGCAATTCTTGCTACCATTTTTTAGCTTTAAGGTTTGTTTGTCAATTAGGTCAAAGACAAATTCACACAATAATCTTTTTTTCTTTTAAATATTGGGCACCTTGAACTCGTTCTACTCATTAGGATAAATGACATTGATGATTTGGTTTCATAAGAAAAGCATATCTTTCTACTAGTTTTTAGAATCAAAGTTTATTTCTCAATTGGGACAAGCACCTATTCACATAGTTATCTCTTTTCCTTTCATGGTTGGGCACCATAAACACTTTCTCCTCTATAGGACAAATGACATTGATGCTTTGGTTTTATAAGAAAAGCTTCTCTTTCTAGCATTATTTAGAATAAAAGTTCTTTTCATAATTAGGGCAAACACAGATTCACATAGTAATCTCTTTTCTTTTCATGATTGGGCATCGTAAAATTATTCTCTTCTTTGGCATAAATGACATTGATGCTTTGGTTTCACAAAAAAAGCTTCTCTTTCCATCACTTTTTAGAGCTAAAGTTTAATTGTCAATTACAACAAACACAGATTTACATAGTAATCTCCTTTCTTTTCATGATTGGGCACTATAAATTTATTTTTCTTATTGGGATAAATGGCATTGACACTTTGGTTTTGTAAGAAAAGCTTCACTTTCCATCAATTTTTAAAGTTAAACTTCATTTGTCAATTGGGACAAACACATATTCACATAGTAATCACTTTTCCTTTCATGGTTGGGCACCATAAACTCGTTCATCTCATTGGGATAAATGACATTGATGCTTAGTTTAATAAGAAAAGGTTCTCTTTCTACCATTTTTTAGAATTAAAGTTCTTTTCTCAATTGGGACAAACACGGATTCACGTAGTTATCTCATTTCCTTTCATGATTGGGATAAATAACATTGATGCTTTGGTTTCATTTAAAAGGGTTTTCTTCCCACCATTTTTTAGAATCAAAGTTCATTTGTCAATTAGAACAATGATGGAATCACATAATAATCTTCTTTTTTTTCTTGATTGGGCATGATAAACTTGTTTTGCCCATTAGGATAAATGAGACTGATGCTTTGGCTTCATAAAAAAAGCTTTTCTTCCCACCATTTTTTAGAATCAACTTTCGTTCGTCAATTAGGACAAAAATGGATTCTCATAATAATCTCTTTTCTTTTCATGATTGGGCACTATAAACTCATTCCACTCATTGGGATAAATGACATTGATGCTTTGGTTTCATAAGCAAAGCTTTTCTTTTCACCATTTTTTATGAATTAAAATTCATTTTTCAATTGAGACAACCACCGATTCACATAGTAATCTCCTTTCTTTTCATGATTGGACATCGTAAGCTCATTCTCCTCATTGAGAAAATGACGTAGATGCTTTGGTTTCGTAAGAAAAGCTTCTCTTTCCATCATTTTTTTGAGTTAAACTTCATTTGTCAATTGGGACAAAAATAGATTCACATAGTAATCTACTTTCATTTCTTGATTGGCATGATAAGCTCATTCTCATCTTTGGGACAAATGACATTGATGCTTTGGTTTCTTAAGAAAAGCTTATCCTTCAATTATTTTTTGGAATTCATGTTCATTTCTTAATTAGGACAAATATAGATTCACCTAGTAATCTCTTTTCTTTTAATGTCTGGGCACTGTAAACTCCTCTTCATTGGGATAAATAACATTAATGCTTTGATTTCATAAAATAAGCTTTTCTTTGCAACATTTCTTAGAGTTAAAGTTTATTTTTTAATTAGGACAAACACAGATTCATATAATATTCTTCCTTTTTTTTTCAGGATTAGGCACCATAAACAGTTTTTTTGCATTGGGCTAAATGACATTGATGCTTTGGTTTCATTTGAAAGGCTTTTCTTTCCAACATTTTTTAGAATCAAAGTTCGTTTATCAATTAGGCCAAAAACAGAATTACATAATATTTTGTTTTTTTTCATGATTGGGCACCATAAATGATCTATGCATTGGGACAAATACATTGATGCTTTGGTTTCAAAAGAAAAGCTTTTCTTCCCACCATATTTTAGAATCATAGGTCATCTGTCAATTAGGATGAACACAGATTCACATAATCATCTCTTTTCCTTTCATGATTGGGCACCATAAACTCATTCTACTCATTGGGATATATCACATTGATGCTTTGGTTTCATAAGTAAAGCTTTTCTTTCCACTATTTTTTAGAATTAAAATTCATTTCTCAAGTAGGACAAACACGAATTTATATAGTAATCTTTTTTCTTTTCATGATTGGGCACTATAAACTTATTCTCCTCATCGGGATAAATGACTTTGTTGTTTTGGTTTCATAAGAAAAGCTTCTTTTTCTATCATTTTTTAGAGTTTAAGTTCATTTGTTAATTGGGACAAACACAGATTCACATTGTAGTCTCTTTTCCTTTCATGGTTGGGCACCATAAACTCATTCTACTCATTAGGATAAATGACATTGACGCTTTGGTTTCGTAAAAAAAACTTCTCTTTCCACCATTTTTTAGAATTAAAGTTTGTTACTTAATTGGGACAAACACGGATTCACAAAGTAATCTCCTTTCTTTCCATGACTAGGCACCATAAACTCATTCTCCTCATTGGGATAAATGACATTGATGCTTTGGTTTCTTGAGAAAAACTTCTCTTTCCATCATTTTTTAAAGTTAAATTTCATTTGTCAATTGGGATAAATATAGATTCACATAATAATCTTCTTTCTTTCCAGGATTAGGCACCATAAACTCATTTTCTGCATTGGGATAAATGACATTGATGCTTTGGTTCATTTAAAAGGCTTTCTTCCTACCATTTTTTAGAATCAATGTTCATTTGTCAATTAGGACAAAGATGGAATCACATAATAATCTCTTTTTTTTTTTTATGATTGGGCACCATTAAACTCATTCTACTTATTTGGATAAATGTCATTAATTCTTTAGTTTCATAAGAAAAGCTTCTCTTTCCACCATTTTTTAGAATCAAAGTTCATTTCTTAATTAGGACAAACACAGATTCACATATTAATCTCTTTTCTTTTCAAGATTGGGCATCGTAAACTCTTTCTTCTCATTTAGACAAATGATATTGATGCTTTGGTTTCATAAGAAAACCTTCTGTTTTTGTCATTTTTTAGAGAAAATTCATTTGTCAATTAGGACAAACATGAATTCCCATAACAACCATTTTAGAGAAAATGACATTGATGATTAGGCACAATAAGCTTTTGTTCCTGCCATTTTTTAGAATTAAAGTTCGTCTGTCAATTAGGATAAAGATGAATTCACATAACAATATCCTTTTTTTTCATTATTGGGCACCATAAAATCATTCTACTTATTGGGATAAATGACATTGATGCTTTGGTTTAATAATAAAAGCTTCTCTTTCCATTATTTTTTAGAGCTAAAGCTTATTTGTCAATTGGGATAAATGTGGATTCACATTGTAATCTTCTTTCCTTTCATGGTTGGGCACTATAAACTCCTTCGACACATTCGGATAAATGACACTGATGCTTTGGTTTCATAACAAAAGCTTCTCTTTCCACCATTTTTTAGAAATAAAGTTCATTTCTAAATTAGGACAAACACAGATTCACATAGTAATCTCCTTTCTTTCAAGATTAGGCATCATAGACTTATTCTCCTCATTAGGATAAATGACATTAGTGCTTTAGTTTCATAGGAAAAGCTTATCTTTCCATCACTTTTTAGAGTTGAAATTCATTTGTCAATTGGGACAAACATAGATTCACATAGAAATCTCCTTTCCTTTCATGGTTGGGCACCATAAACTAGTTTTACTCATTGTGATAAATGACACTGATGCTCTAGTTTCATATGGAAAGCTTCTCTTTCCATCATTTTTGAAAGTTAAAGTTCATTTGTCAATTAGGATAAACACGGATTCATATAGTAATCTCCTTTCATGGTTGGGCATCATAAACTTATTTTCCTCATTCGTATAAATGACATTGATGCTTTGGTTTCATTTAAAAAGCTTTTTTTCCCACCATTTTTTTAATCAAAGTTCATCTATCAATTAGGACAAAGATAAAATCACATAATAATCTCACTTCTTTCATGATTCGGCACCATAAATTCATTCAATACAGTGGGACAAATGACATTAATGCTTTGGTTTCATAAGAAAAGCTTTTCTTTCCACTATTTTTTAGAATTAAAGTTCATTTCTCAACTAGGATAAACAAGAATCCACACAATAATCTTCTTTCATTTCATGGTTGGGCACCATCAACTTGTTTTCCTCATTGGGGTAAATGACACTGATGCTTTGATTTTATTTAAAACACTTTTTCTTCCTCTCATTTTTTAGAATAAAAGCTCATCTATCAATTAGGACAAAGACAGATCACATAATAATCTCCTTTCTTTTCATGATTGGGCAAAAAGTTGTTCCACTCGTTAGGATAAATGACATTGATGCTTGGGTTTCATAAGAAAAGCTTTTCTTCCCACCATTTTTTAGAATCAAAGTTCATCTATCAATTAGGACAAAGACAGAATCACATAATAATCTCCTTTTTATTCATGATTGGGCACTATAAACTCGTTCTACTCATTGGGATAAATGACATTGATGCTTTGGTTTCATAAAAAACATTTTTCTTTTAACCATTTTTTAGAACAAAAGTTTGTCTGTCAATTAAGGCAAAGATGAATTCACATAATAATCTCTTTTCTTTTCTTGATTGGGCAAAATAAACTCATTCTATTCATTAGGAAAAATGACATTGATTCTTTGGTTTCATAAGAAAAGCTTCTATTTCCATTATTTTTTGGAGTTAAATTTCATTTATCAACTGGGACAAACGCGGATTCATATAGTAATCTCTTTTCATTCCTTGATTGGGCACTGTAAACCTATTCTCATCATTAGGATAAATAACACTGATGGTTTGGTTTCATAAGAAATGCTTATCTTTCCATCATTTTTTTGGAGTTAAAATTCATTTGTTAATTGGGACAAAAACAAATTCACATAGTAATGCCTTTTCTTTTCACGATTGGGCACCATTAACTCATTCTCCTTATAAGAGTAAATGACATTACTGCTTTGGTTTCATAAGAAAAGCTTCTCTTGCCATCATTTTTTAGAGTTAAAGTTCATTTGTCAATTGGCACAAACACAGATTCACTTAATAATCTATTTTCTTTTCTTGATTGGGCGCCATAAATCTATTCCCCGCATAGGATAAATGACATTGATGCTTTAGTTTCTTTTAAAAAGCTTTTTTGCCCATATTTTTTAGAATTAAAGTTCATCAGTCAATTAGGACAAAGACGGAATCAGATAATAATCTCCTTTCTTTTCATGATTGGGCACCATAAACTCATTCTACACATTAGGACAAATGGCATTGAAGCTTTGGCTTCATAAGAAAACATTCTTTCTCCACTATCTATTAGAATTATAGTTCATTTGTCAATTAAAACAAACATAGATTCACATAGTAATCTCTTTCCCTTTGATGATTGGGCACCATAAACTCATTCTGCTCATTGGGATAAATGACATTGCTGCTTTGGTTTCATAAGAAAGGCTTCTATTTCTATCATTTTTTTGAGTTAAAGTTTATTTGTCAATTAGAACAGACATGGATTCAGATAATAATCTCCTTTCTTTTCATGATTGGGCACCATAAAGTCATTCCTCGTTTTAGGATAAATGACGTTGATGCTTTAGTTTTATTTAAAAAGCCTTTTTTCCCATCATTTTTTAGAATCAAAGTTCCTTAGTCAAATAGGACGAAGATGGAATCACATAATAATCTCCTTTCCTTTCCTGATTAGGAACCATAAACTCGTTCTACTTATTGGGACAAATGACACTGACGCTTTGGTCTCATAAGGAAACTTTCTCTTTCCACCATCTTTTAGAATTAAAATTAGTTTCTCAATTAGGACAAACACGGATCCTTAGAGTAATCTCTTTTTTTTTCATGATTGGGCACCATAAACTCATTGTCCTCATTGGGATAAGAGACATTAATGCTTTGGTTTCCTAAGAAAAGCTTCTCTTTCCATCATTTTTTGGTGTTAAAGTTCATTAGTCAATCGGGACAAACACGGATCACATAATAATCTCCTTTCTAATCACGATTGGGCACCATAAACTCTTCTACTCATTGGGATAAATGATATTAATGCCTTAGTTTCAAAAAGGAAGCTTCTCTTTCCATATTGTTTTAGAGTTAAAGTTTATTTGTCGATTGGGACAAACACAGATTCTCATTGTAATCTCTTTTCTTTTCATGATTGAGCACCATAAGCTTATTCTTCTCATTGGGATAAATGACATTGATGCTTTGGTTTCATGAGAAAAGCTTCTTTTTCCATCACTTCTTAGAGTAAAAGTTTATGTATCAATTGAGACAAACGCAGATTCACATAATAATCTCCTTTTTAATCATGATTGGGCACCATAAACTCATTCTACTCGTTGAGATAAATGACATTGATGCTTTAGTTTCAAAAGAAAAACTCCTCTTTCCATTTTTTTTAAAGTTAAAGTTTATTTTTTGATTGGGACAAACACGGATTCACATAATAATCTTCTTTCTTTTCATGATTAGGCACCATAAACTCATTCCCTGTATTGGGATAAACGACATTGATGTTTTAGTTTCAATTTGAAAGCTTTTATTCCCATCATTGTTTAGAATCAAAGTTTGTTAGTCAATTAGGACAAAGACAGAATCACATAATAATCTCATTTCTTGTCATGATTGGGCACCATAAAATCAATTTCCTCATTGGGATAAAGGACATTAATGCTTTGGTTTCATAAGAAAACCTTTTTTCTATCATTTTTTAGAATTAAATTTTATTTCTAAACTAGGGCAAACACAGATTTACATAGTAATCTCCTTTCTTTTCATGATTGGCCACCATAATCTCATTCTCCTCATTGGTATAAATGACATTGATGCTTTGGCTTCAAAAGAAAAGCTTAGCTTTCTATAATTTTTTATCATCAAGGTTCATTTGTCAATTAGGACAAATATGGATTCCTATAATAATCTCCTCTTTTTTTCATGCTTGGGCAGCATGAACTCATTCTACTCATTGGGATAAATGACATTGATGCTTTGGTTTCATAAGAAAAGCTTTTCTTTCCATCATTTTTTAGAGTTAAAAGTTTATTTGTCAATTGTGACGAACACAGATTCACATAATAATCTTTTCTTTTCATGACCGGGCACCATAAATTCATTCTACACATTGGGATAAATGACATTGATGCTTTTGTTTCATTTAAAAAGCTTTTTTTCCCATCATTTTTCAGAATCAAAGTTTTTTAGTTAATTAGGATGAAGATGGAGTCACATAATAATCTCTTTTCTTTTCATGATTGAACACCATACACTCATTCTACTCATTGTGATAAATGACATTGATGCTTTGGTTTCATAAGAAAACCTTCTCTTTCCACCGTTTTTTAGAATTATACTTCGTTTGTCAATTGGGACAAGCATATATTCATATAGTAATCTCATTTCCTTTCATGATTGGGCACCATAAACTGATTCTGCTCATTAGGATAAATGACATTGATGCTTTGGTTTCATAAGAAAACCTTTTATTTCTCTTATTTTTTAAAATTATACTTCATTTGTCAATTTGGACAAACACAGATTCAGATAGTAATCTCCTTTCCTTTCATGATTGGGTGCCATAAACTCATTCTCCTCATGGGGACAAATGACATTGATGCTTTGTTTTAAAAAGAAAAGCTTCTCTATCAATTGTTTTTTAGAGCTAAAGTTTTTTTTTCAATTGAGACAAACATGGATTCACATAATAATCTCTTTTCCTTTCATGATTGGGCACCAAAAGTTTATTCCCTACGCTAGGATAAATGACATTGATGCTTTAGTTTCTTTTAAAATGCTTTTCTTCCCATCAATTTTTAGAATAAAAGTTTGTCAGTCAATTAGGATAAAGACAGAATCACATAATAATGCCATTTCTTTTCATGATGGAGCACTATCAACTCATTTTACTCATTATGATAAATGACATTGATGCTTTGGTTTCATAAAAAAACCTTCTTTTTCCATTAATTTTTAGAATTAAAGTTCATTTGTTAATTACGACTAACACAGATTCTCATAGCAATCTCCTTTCTTTCCATGATCGTGCACCATAAACTCATCATCCTCATTAGGGTAAATGACATTGATGCTTTGGTTTCATAAGAAAAGCTTCTCTTTCCACCATTTTTTAGTGTGGAAGTTAATTTGCTAATCAGAATAAACACGGATTCACATAACAATCTCCTTTCTATTCATGATTGGGCACCATAAACTCATTCTTCTCATTGGGATAAATGACATTGATGCTTTGATTCCATAAGAAAAGCTTCTCTTTCCATCATCTTTTAGTGTTAAAATTCATTTGTCAATCGGGGCAAACATGGATTCACATAATAATCTCTTTTTTTTCTTCTTGATTAGGCACCATAAACTTGTTCTACTCAATGAGATAAATGGCATTGATGCTTTGGTTTCATAAGAAAAGCTTCACTTTCCATCATTTTTTAGATTTAAAGTTTATTTGTCAATTAGGGCAAGCACGAATTCCCATGATAATCTCTTTTCTTTTCATGATGGGCAGCATAAACTCTTTCCCCACATTAGGATAAATGGCATTGATGTTTTAGTTTCATTTAAAAAGTTTTTCTTCCCATCACTTTTTAGAATCAAGGTTCATCAATCAATTAGGACAAAATGGAATCACATAATACTTTTTTTTTTCATAATTGGGCACCATAAACTCGTTTTACTCATTGGGATAAATGACATTAATGCTTTAGTTTTATAAGAAAAGTTTTTCTTCCCACCATTTTTTAGAATTAAAGTTCGTTTCCCAATTGGGATAAACAAGGATTTACATAATAATCTCCTTTTTTTCATGATTAGGCACCATAAACTCATTCTCTTCATTGGAATAAATAACGTTGGTGCTTTGGTTTCATAGGAAACGCTTCTCATTCCATCATTTTTTAGTGTTAAAGTTTATTTGTCAAATAGGAAAAACACAGGTCCACATAATAATCACCTTTCTTTTCACGATTGGGTACCATAAACTCATTCTGCTCATTGGGATAAATGACATTGATGCTTTGGTTCCTAAGAAAACCTTCTCTTTGCATCCCTTTTTAGAGTTAAAGTTAATTTGTCAATTAGGATAAACACATATTCATATAATAATTTTCTTTTTTTGTCACAATTGGGCACCATAAACTTATTGTGGTCATTGGGATAAATTACATTGTTGCTTTGGTTTCGTAAGAAAAACTTCTATTTCCATCATTTTGTAGAGTTAAAGTTTATTTGTCAATTAGGACAAACACAGATTCACATAATAATCTCTATTTTTTTCATGATTGGGCACCATAAATTCATTCCTCACATTGGGATAAATGACATTAAGGCTTTATTTTCATTTAAAAAGCTTTTCTTCCTATCATTTCTTAGAATTAAAGTTCATCTCCTAATTAGGATAAAGATGAAATCACATAACAATGTCTTTTCTTTTTATGATTGGACACCATAAGCTCGTTCTACTTATTGGGATAAACGACATTGATGCTTTGGTGTAATAAGAAAACCTTCTCTTTCAACCATTTTTTAGAATTATAGTTAATTTGTTAATTACGACGAACACAGATTCACATTGTAATCTATTTTTTTCATGATTAGGCACTGTAAACACAATCTCCTTATTAGGACAAATGACATTGATGCTTTGGTTTCATAATAAAAGTTTATTTTTCCATCATTTTTTAGTGTTAAAATTCATTTGTCAATTGGGACAAAAACAGATTCACATAATAATCTCTATTCTTT
>JAQSVH010040708.1:0-10011 GCA_029448705.1 Adansonia digitata | reverse complement strand
TATTTTCCTCAAAATCAAAGTTTATCCTTTAAACGTGACCCACATAAACTCTCATAACAATCTCCATTCTTCTTGTGATTCAGCTATAAAAACATATTCACATAGTTAGGATGCATGCTATTGACACTTTGGTTTAACAAGAAAAGCTTTTCATTCCATTATTTACCATAGATCAAAAGTTCAACCCTCAGTTGAGATGAGCATGGATTTTTAAATTAATCTTCATTTTTGTGATTGGGTAATAAAAACATATTATCCTCACTAGGATGCTTGTTGTTGATGCTTTGGTTTTTCAAGAAAAACTTTTCTTTCTATGATTTTCCTCAGAATCAAAGTTCATCCCATAGAAGTAACAAACATGGATTCACATAATAATCTCTATTCCTTTTGTGATTGGGTTATAAAAACAAATTCACATCATTAGAATGCAAGATACTAATGCCTTAGTTAAGCATTCCTTTCATCATTTTCCTTAGATCAAAGCTCTTCTTTCAGTTGAGACGAACATGGATTCTTGAAATAATCTCTATTCTATTTGCGATTAGATAATAAAATCATATTCCCCTCAATAAGATGCTTGATATTGATGCTTTGGTTTCACAAAAAGCACTTTTCTTTCCATCATTTTGCTTAAAATTAATGCTAATCCCACAGATATGATGAATATGGACTCTCATAGCAGTTTTCATTCTTTTTGTGATTAGGCTATAAAAATACATTCACGTCTTTAGGATGCATGATAATGATGCTTTGGTTTCATAACAAAAGCTTTTCTTTCCATCATTTTCATCAAAATCAAAGTTCATCCTGTAGATGTGACAAATAAGGATTCTCATAACAATCTCCATTCTTTTTGTGATTAGGCTATGAAAACACATTCACCTTTTGTAATAGGATGCATGATATTGATGCTTTTGTTTCAGAAGAAAGGTTTTTTTCAAAATTTTCCTTAGATTTGAAGTTTAGCCCCCTGGTGTGATGATTATAGATTCACGTAACAATCTCCATTTTTTTGCGATTGGACTATAAAAAGAAATTCACATAATTAAGATGCGTGATACTGATACTTTGGTTTCACAAAAAAGGCTTTTCTTTCCATTATTTTCTTCATAATAAAAGCTCATCCCATAGATGTGACAAACATGATTTCTTATGACAATCTCTATTCTTTTTGTGATTGGGCTATAAAAGCAAATTCACATCATCAGGATTCAAGATATTGACGCTTTGGTTTCATAACAAAAGCTTTCTTTCCATTATTTTCCTTAGATTGAAACTCATCCCTTAGTTAAGACAAACATAGATTCTCGAAATAAGCTCCATTCTTTTTGTGATTGTGTGATAAAATATATTCTCCCTATTAGGATGCTTGATATTGATGCTTTGGTTTCATAATAAAAGCTTGTCTTTCCCTCATTTTCCTCATAATCAAAGTTCATCTCTTAGATGCAATGAACATGGATTCTCATAACAATCTTCATTCTTTTTGTGATTGGGCTATAAAAACAAATTCATCTTATTAGGATGCAAGATATTGGTGCTTTGGTTTCACAAAAAAAGCTTTTTTTGCCATCATTTACCTCAGAATCAATGCTAATCCCACATATGTGATAAAGATGGATTCTTAAAGCAGTCTTTATTTTTTTTGGGTGATTGGGCTATAAAAATACATTCACGTCATTATGATGCATGATATTGATGCTTTGGTTTCACAACAAAAGCTTTTCATTCCATTATTTAGGTTAAAATCAAAGTTCATCTTGCAGATGTGACAAATAAGGATTCTTATAATATTCTCCATTGTTTTTGTGTTTGGGCTACAGAAACACATTAACCTTATTGGGATACATGATATTGATGCCTTTGTTTTAAAAGAAAAGCATTTTTCCTTTCATTTTGCTTAGATTTAAAGTTCATCCCTTTGATGCTACGAACATAGATTCACGTAACAATCCCATTCTTTTTATGATTGGGCTATAAAAATAAATTCACATTATTAGCATGCATGATACTGATGCTTTGCCTTCCCAAGAAAAGCTTTTTTTTTCACCATTTTCCTTAGATTAAAGTTCATCCTTCAGCTAAGATGAACATGAATTCTCGAAATAATCTCCATTTTTTTAATGATTGGGCTATAAACATATTCTCCTTATTAGGATGCATGATATTGATACTTTGGTTTCATAGGAAAAGCTTTTCTTTTTATCTTTTCCCTTAGAAACAAAGTTCTTCCCTCTAATGTAATGAACATGAATTCTTATAATAATCTTTATTCTTTCTATGATTAGGCTATAAAAACACATTCCTCTTCATAGGATGTAGGATATTATCCTTTCATTTCACAAGAATAGCTTTTCTTTCCAGTATTTTCCTTAGAATCAAACTTCATCCCATAGATGTGACGAACGTGGATTTTCATAACAATCTATATTCTTTTTGTAATTGGGCTTTAGAAACACATTCACCTCATCAAGATGCATGATATGGATGCTTTGGCTTCACAGGAAAAGCTCTTTTTTCCATAATTTACCTCAGAATCAAAGTTCATCCTTCAGACATGACCAAAATGGATTTTCATAAAAATCTCCATTGTTTTTGTGATTTGACTATAAAAACATATTCATAGAATTAGGATGTTTGCTGTTGATGCTTTGGTTTCACAAGAAAAGCTTTTCTTTCAATCATTTTCCATAGATCAAAGTTCATCCCTTAGTTCAGATGAACATGAATTCTTGAATTAATCTCTATTCTTTTTGTGAGTGGGCGATAAAAATATATTATCCTCAATAGGATGCTTGATGTAGATGTTTTAGTTTCACAAGAAAAGCTTTTCTTTCCATTAGTTTCCTCAAAATCAAAGTTCATCCCCCATATGTGACAAACATGGATTTTTATAACAATCTTCATTCTTTTAGTGATTGGGTTATAAAAACAAATTCATGTTATTCAGATGCAAGATATTGATCTTTTGGTTTCACAATAAAAGCTTTTCTTTCCATCATTTTCCTTAGATCAAAGCTCATCCTTCAGTTGAGTTGAACATAGATTCTCAAAATAATCTCCATTCTTTTTGTGATTGGGCAATAAAAACATATTCACCTATAGCTTGCAAGATATTGATGCTTTGATTTCACAACAATAGGTTTTTTTTCCATTATTTTGCTCAGAATCAAAGTTCGTCCCATATATATGACAAATAAGGATTCTTATAACAATCTCCATTCTTTTTGTGATTAGGCTATGAAAACACGTTCACCTCATTAGGATGCATGATATTGATACTTTTGTTTCAGAAGAAAAGCTTTTTTTTCCATCATTTTCCTCAGATTTAAAGTTTATCCATCTAATGTGTCGAACATAGATTCACGTAACAATATCCATTCTTTTTGTGATTAGGCTATAAAAACAAATTAGCTTCATTAGGATACATGATATTGATGCTTTGGCTTCACATGAAAGCTTATTTGTCCACCGTTTTCCTTAGAATTAAGTTCATCATTTAGCTAAGATGAACATGGATTCTCAAAATAATCATTCTTTTTGTGATTGGGCAATAAAAAAATATTCTCCTAAATAGGATGCTTGATATTGATACTTCGGTTTCATAAGACAAGCTTTTCTTTCCACCATTTTCTTAGAATCAAAGTTCATCCTTTAGATTTGACAAACATGGATTCTCATAATAATCTCCATTCTTTTTATGATTGGGCTATAAAAAAAATTCGCGTAATTAGGATGCAAGACATTGATGCTTTGGTTTCACAGGAAAAGTTTCTCTTTCCATCATTTTCCTTAGAATCAATGTCAATCCCACAGATATGACGAACATGGATTCTCATAGCAATCTCCATTTCTTTTGTGATTGGGCTATAAAAACACATTCAACTTATTAGGATGCAAGATAATAATGCTTTGGTTTCACACCAATAGCTTTTTTTCCTATCATTTTCCTCAAAATCAAAGTTTATCTTGTAGATGTGACATATAAGGATTCTTATAACAATCTTCATTCTTTTTGTGATTAGGCTACTAAAACACATTCACCTCATTAGGATGCAAGATATTGATGCTTTTGTTTCAGAAGAAAAGCTTTTTTCCATCAGTTTCCATAGATTTAAAGTTCATCTTTCTAATGTATCAAACATAGATTCATGTAACAATCTCCATGCTTTTTGTGATTGGGCTCTAAAAACAAATTAACATCATTAGGATGTGTGATTTTAATGCTTTGGCATCACAAGAAATCATTTTTGGCCACCATTTTCCTTAGATTAAAGGTCATCATTGGGCCGAGATAAACATAGATTCTTGAAATAATCTCCATTATTTTTGTCATTGGGCAATATAAACATATTCTCGTTAATAGGATGCTTGATATTGATGCTTCAATTTCATGAGAAAAGCTTTTCTTTTGGCCATTTTCTTTGAATCAAAGTTCATCCCTTAGATGTAACGAAGATCGATTCTAATAACAATCTCCATTTTTTTGTGATTAGGCTAAAAAACACATTTATCTCAGTAGGATGCAAGATATTGATGCTTTGGTTTCACAAAAATGACTTTTCTTTCCATCATTTTCCTTATAATCAAAGTTCATCCCATAGATGTGACAAACATTGATTCTCATAAAAATCTCTATTCTTTTTGTGATTAGCTATAAAAACAAATTCACGCTGTTAGGATGCAAGATATTGATGCTTTGGTTTCATAAGAAAAGCTTTTCTTCCCATAATTTTCCATAAAATTAATGCTAATCCCACAGATGTGACAAACATGGATTCTCATAGCCATCTCTATCCTTTTTGTGATTGGGATTTAAAACATATTCACCTCATTAGGATGCAAGATATTGATGCTTTGGTTTCACAACAAAAGCTTTTCTTTCCATCATTTTCCTCATAATCAAAGTTCATCCGTAGATGTGACAAACAAGGATTCTTATAATAATCTCTATTCTTTCTATGATTTAGCTATAAAAACATATTCCTTTCAATAAAGTGCAAGATATTGATCCTTTCGTTTCGCAAGAATAGCTTTTCTATCCATCATTTTCCTTATAATCAAAGTTGATCCCAAAAATGTGACGAACATGGATACTCATAACAATCTCTATTCTTTTTGTGATTGGGCTAGAAAAACACATTCACCTCATTAGGATGAATGATATTGATGCTTTGGTTTCACAAGAAAAGCTTTTCTTTCCATCATTTTCCTTGCATCAAAGCTCATCCCTCGGTTAAGACAAACATGGATTCTCAAAATAATTCTATTTTTTTATGATTAGGCAATAAAAATATATTCTCCTCAATAGGATGCTTGATATTGATGCTTCAGTTCACAAGAAAAGCTTTTCTTTCTACTATTTTTCTTAGAATTAAAGTTCATCCCTTAGATGTAACGAACATAGATTCTTAGAACAATCTACATTTTTTTGTGATTAGGGTATAAAAACACATTAACCTTATTAGGATACAAGATATTGATGCTTTGGTTTTGCAACAAAAGCTTTTGTTTCCATCATTTTCCTCATAATCAAAGTTCATCCTATAGATGTGACAAACAAGGATTATGAAAACAATCTCCATTTTTTTTGTGATTGGGCTATGAAAACACATTCACCTAATTAGGATACATGATATTGTGCTTTGGCTTCGGAAGAAAAGCTTTCTTTCCATCATTTTCCTCAGAATCAAAGTTTATCGTTTAGACATGATGAACATGGATTCTCATAACAATCTCTATAATTTTTCTAATTTGGCTATAAAACACATTCACATAGTTAGGATGCATGCTATTGATCTTTGGTTTCACAAGAAAAGCTTTTTTTCCATCATTTTTTGTAAATCAAAGTTCATTCCTCAGTTGAGACGAACATGGATTCTTGAATTAATCTCCATTCTTTTTATGATTGAATGATAAAAACATACTATCCTCAATCGGATGCTGGATGTTAATGCTTTGGTTTACGAGAAAAGCTTTTATGTTGACCATTTTCCTTAGAATCAAAGTTTATCACTTAGACATGATGAATGTGGATTCTCATAACAATCTTCAATCTTTTTGTGGTTAGGTTATAAAAACATGTTCACATCATTAGGATACATGATATTAACGCTTTGGCTTCACAAGAAAAGCTTTTCTTTCCACCATTTTTTTGAGATCAAAGTTTATCCTTCGGTCGAGAAGAACATGGATTCTCATAATAATCTTCTTTCTTTTTGTGTTTGGGCTAGAAAAACACACTATTCTCAATAGGATGCTGGATGTTGATGCTTTGATTTCACAAGAAGAGTTTTTCTTTCCATCATTTTTAGTAGAATCAAAGTTCATCCGTTTGATATGACAGACATGGCTTCTTGTAATAATCTCTATTCTTTTTGTGATTAGGCTATAAAAATATAGTTTCCTCATTAGGATGTATCATATTGGTTCTTAGGTTTTATAAGAAAAGCTTTTCTATCCATCATTTTCCCCATAATAAAAGTTCATCCCACAAATAGGATAAACAATGATTCTTTTTTCCATCATTTTCCTTAGAATCAAAGTTCCACCCATAGATGCGACAAGCATGGATTTTGATAACAATCTCCATTCTTTTTGTGATTGGGCTATAAAAACACATTCACTGTATTAGGTTGCAAGTTATTGATATTTTGGTTTCAAAAGAAAGCCTTTTCTTTTAATCATTTTCCTTAGAATTAGAATTTATCCCATAGAGGTGAAAAACATGGATTCTCATAACAACCTCATTTTTTTTTTTTGTGATTGGGCTATAAAAACACATTTACCTAATTTAGATGCAGGATATAAATGCTTTCATTTCACAAGAAAAGCATTTATTTCCATCATTTTCCTTAGAATCAAAATTTATCCCTTAGATATGATGAACATGGGTTTTCGTAAGAATCTCCATTTTTTTTATGACCAGGCTATAAAAACACATTCACCTCATTAAGAGCATGATATTGATGCTTTGGTTTCATAAGAAAAGCTTTTCTTTCCATAATTTTCCTTGAAATCAAAGATCATTATTTAGTTATGATTAACATGGATTCTTGTAACATTCCCCATTCCTTTTTTGATTCAATTGTAAAAACATATTCACATAATTAGGATGCATGTTATTGATGCTTTGGTTTCATAAGAAAAACTTTTCCTTTCACCATTTTCCTTAGATCAAAGTTCATCCCTTGATAGAGATGAATGTGGATGCTCAAAATAATCACCATGCTTTTTATGATTGCACTATAAAAACACATTCACCTTATTTGGGTGCATGATATTGATGCTTTGGTTTCACAAGAAAAGCATTTCGTTTGATCTTTTTCCTTATAATCAAGGTTCATCCCCTAGATGTGACGAATATGGATTCCCATAGCAATCTTCATTTTTTGTGATTGGGGTTTAAAAACACATTCACCTCATTAGGATGTGAGATATGATGTTTTGGTTTCACAACAAAAGTTTTTCTTTCCATCATTTTCCTTAGAATCAAAGTTTATCCTTTATATTTGACAAATAAGGATTCTCATAACAATCACCATTTTCTTTTGTGATTGGGCCATAAAAAGACATTTACCTTATTAGGATGCGTGATATTGATGTTTTTGTTTCACAAGAAAAGTTTTTTTTCCATCATTTAGTTTTGAAATTCATCCTTTAAATGTGATGAACATGGATTAACATAACAATCTCCATTCTTTTTGTGATTGGGCTCTAAAAACATATTCACATCATTAGGTTGCTTGATATTAATGCTTTGGCTTCGCAAGAAAAGCTTTTTTTTTTGCTAATTTCCTTAGATCAAAGTTCATCCATTGGTAGAGATGAACATGGATTCTCAAAATAATCTCTTTTTTTTTTTGCGATTAGGCTTAAAAAACATATTCTCCTCAATAAGATACATGATATTGATGCATTGATTTCACAGGAAAAGCTTTTCTTTCGATCTTTTTCCTTAGAAACAAAGTTCATCCCTTTGATGTGATTAACATCGATGGTCATAATAATCTTTATCTTTTTATGATTAGGCTATAAAAACACCTTCCTCTCAATAAGATGCAAGATATTGATCCTTTGGTTTCGTAAGAATAGCTTTTCCTTCCATCATTTTCCTTCAAGTCAAAGTTCATCCCATAGATGTGATGAACATGAATTCTCATAATAATTTCCTTTCTTTTTATGATTAGGTTAAAAAAGCACATTCATCACATTAGGATACATGCTATTAATGATTTGGTTTTAGAAGAAAAGTTTTTCTTTCCATCATTTTCCTTATCATCATAGTTTATCCTTTAGATGTGATGAACATGAATTCTCATAATAGTCTCCATTTTTTTTGTGATTTGGCTACAAAAACACATTCACATAATTAGGATACATGCTATTAAAGCTTTTCTCTCAAACATTTTCCTTAGATCAAGTTCATCCCTCGATTAAGATGAACTTGGATTCTTGAAATAGTCTTTATTCTTTTTATGATTAGGCGATAAAAATGTATTTTCCTTAATAGGATGCTTGATGTTGATGCTTTGATTTCACAAAAAAAGCTTTTCATTCCATCATTTTTTGTAAAATAAAAGTTCATCCTTTGGATGTGACAAACATGGATTCTCATAATAATCTCCATTCTTTTTGTGATTGGGCTACGAAAATACATTCTCCTCATTATGATGTATTGTATTGATATTTTGGTAGCATAAGAAAAGCTTTTCTATCCATCATTTTTCTCAGAATCGAAGTTTATCCCAAAGATGAGACAAACAAGGATTTTTCTTTCCATCATTTTTCTTAGAATCAAAGTTCCACCCATAAATGTGACAAACATGGATTCTGATAATAGTCTTCGTTCTTTTCTCAGAATCAAAGTTTATCCCAAAGATGAGACAAACAAGGATTTTTCTTTCCATCATTTTTCTTAGAATCAAAGTTACACCCATAAATGTGACAAAAATGGATTCTGATAATAGTCTTCGTTCTTTTTGTGATTAGGCTATAAAAACACATTCACCTTATTAGGATGAAAGATATCGATACTTTGGTTTCATAAGAAAAGCATTTGTTTCCACCATTTTCCTTAGATTCAAAGTTCATACCAAAAATATGACGAACATGGATTCTTATAACTATCTCCATTCTTTTTGTGATTGGGCTATGAAAACAAATTCACATCAGTAGGATGCATGATATTAATGCTTTGGCTCCACAAAAAAAGCTTTTTTTCCATTATTTTCCTTAGATTGAAGTCCATACTATTGGTAGAGACAAACTTGGATTCTTGAAATAATCTCCATTTTTTTGATTGGGCTTTAAAACCATATTGTCCTCAATCGGATGCTTGTTATTAATGCTTTGGTTTCATAAGCAAAGCTTTTTCTTCAATCTTTTTCCTTAAAAACACAGTTCATCCCTCTGATGTGATGAACATGGATTCTCATCATAATCTCTATTCTTTCTATTATTGGGCTATAAAAACACATTCCTCTCAATGAGATGCAAGATATTAATCCTTTCATATTGCAAGGATAGCTTTCATTTCTATCATTTTCCTCAGAATCAAAGTTTATCCCATAGATGTGATGAATGGGGATTCTCATAACAATCTCTATTCTTTTTCTGATTGGGCTATAAAAACCACCATTCACCTCATTAGAGTGCAAAGTATTGATGCTTTTGATTTAGAAGAAGAGATTTTCTTTCCATCATTTTCCTTAGAATCAAAGTTCATCCTTTAGACATGATAAACGTGGATTCTCATAACAATCTCCACTCTTTTTGTGATACCACATATTTAGATAATTAGAATGCATGCTATTGATGCTTTAGTTTCACAAGAAAAGCTTTCCAATAGATTAATGTCCCTTGATTGAAACGAACATGGATTCTTAAAATAATCTCCATTCTTTTTGTGATTAGGTGATAAGAACATATTCTCCTCAATAGGATGCTTGATATGTATGCTTTGATTTCTTAAGAAAAGCTTTCATTTCCAACATCTTCCTTAGAATCAAG
>JAQSVH010040687.1:0-10012 GCA_029448705.1 Adansonia digitata | reverse complement strand
AACTCCAGAAAATTGTTGAAAAAGAAGCTTTTCTTATGAAACCAAATCATTAATGTCTTTCATCCCAAAGAGTAGAACGAGTTTATTACACCCAATCTTGAAAAGAAAAGAGATTATTATGTTAATCCATGTTTGTCCTATATGGCAGATGAACTTTAACTCTAATCAATGGTGGGAAGAAAAGCTTTTTAAATGAAACCAAAGCTGTACTGTCACTTATCCTAATGAGGAGAATGAGTTTACGGTATGCAATCATGAAAAGAAAAAGATTGTTATGTGAATCTGTGTTTGTCCTAATTGACAAACGAACTTTAATTCTAAAAAATGGCTGGAAGAGAAGCTTTCCTTATGAAACCAAAGCATCAATGTCATTTATCCTAAAAAGTAGAACGAGTTTATTATGCCTAATCATAAAAAAAAAAGAGATTATTATCTAAATCCATCTTTCTCCTAATTGAGAAATAAACTTTGATTCCAAAAATGGCAAGAAGAAAAGCTTTTAAATAAAACCAGAGCATCGATGTCATTATCCCAATAAGTAGAATGAGTTTATCGTGCCAAATCATGAAAATAATGAAGATTGTTATGTGAATCTCTGTTTGTCCCAATTGGCAAATGAACTATATCTCTAAAAAATAGTTGAAAGAAAAAGTTTTTCTTATGAAACCAAAGCATCAATGTCATTTATCCCAACGAGTACAATGAGCTTATGGTACCCAATCATGGAAAGAAAGGAGATTATTATGTGAATCCATCCTTGTCCTATTTGGCAAACAAACTTTGTTTCTAAAATATAACAAGAAGAAAAGTTTTTCAAATGGAATCAAAGCATCAATGTCATTTATCTGGATGAGGAGAATAAGTTTATGGTGCCCAATCATGAAAGGAAAGGAGATTATTATGTGAATCCATGTTACTCTCAATTGGCATATGAACTTTAATTCTAAAAAAAGTCGAAAGAGAACCTTTTCCTATGAAACCAAAACATCAATGTGATTTGTCCCAATGAGTAAAATGAGCTTGTGGTGCCCAACCATGAAAAGAAAGGTGATTATTATGTGATTCCATGTTTGTTTCAATTGACAAATGGGCTTTAATTTTAAAAAATAGTCAAAAGAGAAGCTTTTCTTATGAAACTAATGTATTAATGTCATTTATCCTAATAAGTAGAACGAGCTTATGGTGCTTAATCATGAAAAAAAAGTAGATTATTACGTGAATCTACATTTGTCCTAATCGGCAAACAAACTTTGATTCTAAAAAATGGTGGGAAGATATGCTTTTCGTATGAAACCGAAACATCAATGTCATTTATCCCAGTGAGGAGAATGAGTTTATTGTTCCAAATCATAAAAAAAAGGAGATTATTATGAGAATCCACATTTGTCCAACTGTCAAACAAACTTTACTGTCAAGGAAAATGGTGGAAAGAAAAGCTTTCTAAATGAACAAAGCATCAATGTCATAGAAGAAGTTTATTGTGCCCAGTTAAGAAAAAAAACAAGATTAATATATTAATCCATTTTTATCTTAATTGACAAACTAACTTTAATTCTAAAAAATGGTAGAAAGAAAAGCTTTTTCCTATGAAACCAAAGCGTTAATATCATTTATCCCAATAAGTAGAATGAGTTTTTGGCACTCATTCATGAAAAGAAAAGAGATTACTATGTGAATCTGTGTTTTTCCTAACTGACAGATGAACTTTGATTCTAAAAAATAGTAGGAAGAAAACTTTTTAAATGAAACCAAAGCATTAATGTCATTTATCCCAATGAATAGAATGAGTTTATGGTGCCCAAACATGAAAAAAAAAAGAGGTTATTGTGTGAATCCATTTTTTTCTTAATTGAAAAACGAACTTTAATTCTAAAAAGTCGCGAAAAGAGAAGCTTTTCTTATGAAACCAAAGCATCAATGTCATGCATCCAATGACTGGAATAAGTTTATGGCACCCAATCATGGAAAGAAAGGAGATTATTATGTGAATCCGTCCTTATCCTAATTGACAGACGAACTTCGATTCTAAAAAATGGTGGGAAGAAAAGCTTTTCTTATAAAACAAAGGCATTAATATCATTTACCCCAACAAGATGAATGAGTTTATGGTTCCCAATCAAGAAAAAAATGAGATTTTTGTGAGAATCCATTTTTGTCACCATTGAAAGACAAACTTTATCCCTATTAATGGAAGGAAAAGCTTTTCATATGAAACTAATGCATCAATGTCATTTATCCCAATGAGGAGAAGGAGTTTATGCCAATCATTAAAAGAAAGGAGATTGCTATGTGAATCCGTGCTTGTCCCAGTTGACAAAAAAGCTTTAATCTAAAAAATGGTCGAATGATAAGCATTTTTATGTAACTAAAGCATCAATGTCATTTATCCTAATGAGTAGAATGAGTTTTTGGCACCCAATCATGAAAATCATGTGAATCCATGTTTATCCTAATTGATAGATGGATTTTGATTCTAAAAAATGGTGGGAAGAAAAACTTTTTCAATGAAACAAAAACATTAATGTCATTTATCCTAGTGAGAAAAATGAGTTTATGGTTCCCAATCATGAAAAGAAAAGATATTATTATAAGAATCCACATTTGTCCCATTGTCAGATGAACTTTACTTGCAAGGAAAATGGTGGAAAAAAAATCTTTCTAAATGAACAAGCCATGAATGTGATAGAATGAGTTTAATCTACCTAATCAAGAAAAGAAAGAAGATTATTATGTGAATCCATGTTTGTCCCAATTGACAAACTAACTATAATTCTAATAAATGGTGGAATAAGAAGCTTTTCTTATGAAACCAAAGCATCATTGTCATTTATCCTAATAAGTAGAACAAGTTTATGGCACTCAATCATGAAAAGAAAGGAGATTATTATATGAATCCATGCTTGTTTCAATTGACACACGGGCTTTAATTTTAAAAAATAGTCAAAAGATAAGCTTTTCTTATGAAACTAATGCATCAATGTCATTTATCCTAATAAGTAGAATGAGCTTATGGTGCCTAATAATGAAAAGAAAGTAGATTATTATGTGAATCTGAGTTTGTCCCATCAATAGACGAACTTTGATTCTAAAGAATGATCGGAAGAAATGCTTTTCTTGTGATACCAAAGCATCAGTGTCATTTATCCCAATGAAGAGAATAAGTTTATGGTTCCAATCATGAAAGGAAAGGAGATTATTATGAAAATCCACATTTATCCCAATGTCAGGCTAACTTTACATTCAAGGAAAATGATGGAAACAAAAGCTTTTAAAATGAACAAAGCATCAATATCATTTATCCCAATGAGGAAAATAAGTTTAAGGTGCCCAATTAAGAAAAAAATGGAGATTACTACATGAATCTGTGTTTTTCCTAATTAACAGAAGAACTTTAACTCTAAAAAATGGCAGGAAGAAAAGCATTTTAAATGAAACCAAAGCATCAATGTCACTTATCCCAATAAGGAGAATGAGTTTATGGTGCCCAATCATGAAAAGAAATGAGATTACTATGTGAATCTCTATTTGTCCTAATTGACAAATGACCTTAATTCTAAAAATTAGAAGAAAGAGAAACTTTTCTTATGAAACCAAAGCATCAATGTCATTCATCCCAATGAGTAGAACGAGCTATGGCACCCAATCATGAAAAGAAAGGAGATTATTATATGAACCCATCATTGTCCTAATTGAGAAATGAACTTTAATTTTAAAAAATGCTGGGAAGAAAAGCTTTTCTTATAAAACAAAAGCATCAATGCCATTTATCCCAATAAGGAGAATGAGTTTCTGGCCCCAATCAAGAAAATAAAGGAGATTATTATGAGCATCCATGTTTGTCGCCATTGACAGATGAACTTTAATTTTAAAGAAATTGATAGAAAAAAAAGCTTTTCAAATGAAACCGAAGCCTCAATCTCATTTATCCCAATGAGAAGAGTGATTTTATGGTACTTAATCTTCAAAAGAATGCAAAAAATTATGTGAATCCATGTTTGCCTAATTGAAAAACGAGCTTTAACTCTAAAAGATGGTGGAAAGAGAAGCATTTTTTATGAAACCAAAGCCTCAATGTCATTCATCCCAATGAGTAGAACTAGTTTATGGCACATAATAATGAAAAGAAATGAGATTATTATGTGAATCTGTCGTTGTCCTAATTGACAGATAAACTTTGATTCTAAAAATTGGTGGGAAGAAAAGCATTTTAATGAAACCAAAGCATCAATGTCATTTATCCTAAATAGGAGAATGAGTTTATGGTGCCCAACCATGAAAAGATATGAGATTATTATGTAAATTCGTGTTTGTCCTAATTGACAAACAAACTTTAACTCTAAAAAATGGTGGAAAGAGAAGCATTTCTTATAAAACCAAAGCATTAATTTCATTTATCCCAATGAGGAGAACCCGTTTGTGGCACGTAATAATAAAAAGGAAGGAGATTATTATATGAATCCATCTTTCCCTTTATTGACAGATAAACTTTACTTCTAAGGAAAATGATGGGAAGAAAAGCTTTTTAAGTGAACCCAAAGCATCAATGCCGTTTATCCTAATGAGGAGAATGAGTTTGTGGTGCCCAATCATGGAAAAAAGGGGTTACTATGTGAATCTGTATTTGTCTCAATTGACAAATGAACTTTAATTCTAAAAATTGGTGAAAAGAGAAGCTTTTCTTATGAAACCAAAGCATCAATGTCATTTTCCCCGATGAGTAGAATGAGCTATGGCACCCAATCATGAAAAGAAAGGAGATTATTATGTGAATCCATCTTTGTCCTAGTTTACAAGCGAACTTTGATTCTAAAATTTGGTGGGAAAAAAGCTTCTCTTATAAAATCAAGGCATCAGTATCATTTATCCCAATAAGTGGAATGTGTTTATGGCACCAAATCATGAAAAGAAAAGAGATTATTATGTGAATCCATCTTGGCACTAATTGGCAAACAACTCTGATTCCAAAAAGTGGTGGGAAGAAAAATTTTCTTATAAAATCAAGGCATCAGTGTTATTTATCCTAATGAGGAGAATGAGTTTATGGTTCCCAATCATGAAAAGAATGGAGAGTATTATAAGAATCCACGTTTGTCCTATTGTCAGATGAACTTTACTTCTAAGGAAATTGGTAGAAAGAAAAGCTTTTCAAATGAAACCAAAGCATCAATATCATTTATCCCAATGAGAAAAATGAGTTTATGTCAATCATTAAAAGAAAAGAGATTGTTAATTGAATCTGTGTTTTTCCAAGTTGACAAAGAAGCTTTAATTCTAAAAAAATTATCGAAAAAGAAGCATTTCTCATGAAATCAAAGAATCAATGTCATTTATCCTAATAAGTAGAATAAGTTTTTGGCACCCAATCATGAAAATTATATGAATCTATTTTTGTCCTAATTGATAGACAAACTTTGATTCTAAAAAATGGTGGGAAGAAAAGCTTTTTAAAAGAAACCAAACCATCAATGTCATTTATCCCAATGAGCAAAAGAGTTTATGGTTCCTAATCATGAAAAGAAAGGAGATTATTATGAGAGTCCACATTTGTCCCATTGTCCGACAAACTTGACTTTTGAGGAAAATGGTGGAAAGAAAACCTTTATACATGAGCAAAGCATCAAAGTCATAGAGTGAGCTAATTTCGCCAGGTCAAGAAAAGAAATAAGATTATTATGTGAATCCATATTTGTCTTAATTAACAAACTAACTATGATTCTAAAAAATGATTGAAAGTGAAGCTTTTACTATGAGACCAAAGCATTAATATCATTTATCCAAATGAGTAGAATGAGTTCCTGACACTCAGTCATGAAAGAAAGGAGATTATTATATGAATCTATGTTTTTCCTAATTGGTAGATAAAATTTGATTCTAAAAAATGGTGGGAAGAAAAGCTTTTCAAATGAAACCAAAGCATCAATGTCATTTATCCTAATGAGGAGAATGAGTTTGTGGTGCCCAATCATGAAAAGAAAAGAGATTACTATGTGAATCCTATTTATCCCAATTGACAAAACAAACTTTAATTCTAAAAAATGGTGGAAAGAGAAGCTTTTCTTATGAAACTGAAGCATCAATGTCATTTATCCCAAAAAGTAGAACGAGTTTATGGCACCCAATCACGAAAAGAATGGAGATTATTAAGCGAATCCATCTTTGTCCTAATTGATAGGGGAAATTTAATTTTATAAAATGGTTAGAAAAAAAGCTTTTCTTAATAAACAAAAGCATCAATGTCATTTATCTCAACGTGGAGAATGAGTTTATGGTTCCCAATTAAGAAAAGAAAGGATATTATTATAAGAATCCACATTTGTCCTATTGTACGATGAACTTGACTTCTAAGGAAAATGGTGGAAAAAACAAACTTTCTACATAAACAAAGCGTCAATGTCATAGAATGAGTATATTGCGCCTAATCAAGAAAAGAAAAGAGATTATTATGTGAATCAATGTTTGTCCCAGCTAAAAAACTAACTTTTATTTTAAAAAATGGTGGAAAGAGAAGCTTTTCCAAAGAAACCAAAGCATTAATGTCATTTATCCCATTAAGTACAATGAGTTTTTGGTGCTCAATCATGAAAAGATAGGAGATTATTATGTAAATCCATGTTTTTCCTAATTGACAAACGAATTTGAATCTAAAAAATGGTGGGAAGAAAAGCTTTCTAAATGAAACCGAAGCATCAATGTCATTTATCCCAATGGGGGGAATGTGTTTATGGTGCCCAATCACGAAAAGAACGGAGATTACTATGTGAATCTGTGTTTGTCACAATTGAGAAATGAACTTTAATTCTAGAAAATGAAGGAAAGAGAAGCATTTCTTATGAAACCAAAGCATCAATGTCATTTATCCAAATGAGTGAAACGAGTTTATGGTGCCTAATCATGAAAAGAAAGGAGATTATTAAGTGAATCTATGTTTATCCTAATTAATAGACAAACTTTGATTCAAAAACATGGTGGGAATAAAAGTTTTTCTTATAAAACCAAAGCATCAATATCATTTATCCCAATAAGGAGAATGAGTTTATGTTTCCTAATCAAGAAAAGAAAAGAGATTATTATGAGAATCCATGTTTGTCGCCATTAACAGATGAACTTTAATTAGGAAATTGATGAAAAGGAATGCTTTTCATATGGAGCTAATTAATCAATGTCATTTATTCCAATGAAGAAAATTTGTTTATGGTCCCAAATCATGAAAGGAATGGAGATTATTATGTGTATCCACATTTGTCCCAATTGACAGATGGACTTTTATTCTATGGAAAATAGCGAAGGGAAAAGCTTTTCTTATGAAACCAAAGCATCAATTAATTTATCCTAATGAGTAGAATGAGTTAATGGTTCCCAATCAAGAAAAGAAAAAAGATAATTAGGTGAATCAGTGTTTATCCAAATTGGTAGATTAACTTTGATTCTAAAAAATGTTGGGAATAGAAGTTTTTCTTATGAAACCAAAGCACCAATGCCATTTATTCCAGTGGGTAGAATGAGTTTATGGTGCCCAAACATGAAAAGAAAGGAGATTATTATTTTAATCTGTGTTTGTCATAATTGAGAAACGAACTTTAACTCCAAAAAATGGTGAAAAGAGAAGCATTTCTTATGAAACCAAAGCATCAATGCCATTTATCCTAATGAGTAGAACGAGTTCATGGCACCGAATCATGAAAAGAAAGGAGATTATTATGTGAATCCATGTTTGTCCTAATTGATAAACAAACTTTGATTCAAAAAAATGGTGGGAAGACATGCTTTTCTTATAAAATCAAAGCGTTAATGTTATTTATCCCAATAAAAAGAATAAGTGTATGTTTCCCAATCAAAAAAAGAAAGAAGATTATTATGAGAATCCATTTTTGTTGCTATTGATAGATGGACCTTAATTCTAAGGAAATTGATAAAAATGAAAGTTTTTCATATGAAACCAATGCATCAATGTCATTTATTCCAATGAAGAAAATGTGTTTATGGTGCCAAATCATGAAAGGAAAAGAGATTATATTGTGTATCTATGTTTGTCCCAATTGATGTACGAACTTTTATTCTAAGGAAAATGGTGAAAGGAAAAGCTTTTCTTATGAAACCAAAGCATAAATTCATTTATCCCAATAAGCAGAATAAGTTAATAGTTCCCAATCAAGAAAGAAAAAGGGATAACAATATGAATCTGTGTTTATCCAAATTGGCAGATGAACTTTGATTCTAAAAGTGGCGAGACTAGAAGTTTTTCTTATGAAACCAAAGCCCCAATCCCGTTTATTCCAAAGAGTAGAATTAGTTTATAATGCCCAATCATGAAAAAAAACGAGATTATTATGCGAATCTATGTTTTTCCCATTTGACAAATGAATTTTAACTCTAAAAAATGGTGAAAAGAGAAGCATTTCTTATGAAAACAAAGCATCAATGTCATTTATCCTAATGAGTAGAATGAGTTTACGGTGCCCAATCATGAAAAGAAAGGAGACTATTATGTGAATCCATGTTTGTCCTAATTGACAAACGAATTTTAACTCTAAAAAATGGAGAAAAGAAAAGCATTTTCTTATAAAACCAAAGCATCAATGTCATTCATCCTAATGAGCAAAATGAGTTTATAGTGCCCATCAAGAAAATAAAGGAGATTATTATGTGAATCTGTCTTTGTTCTAATTGACAGATGAACTTTCATTCTAAAATATGGTGGGAAAAAAAGCTTTGTAATTGAAATCAAAGCATCAATCTCTTTTATTCCAATGAGGAGAGTGAGTTTATAGTTCCCAATCGTGAAAAAAAAGGAGATTATTATGTGAATCCGTCATTGTCACCATTGACAAATGAACTTTAACTTTAAAAATGGTGGAAAAAGAAGCATTTTTTATGAAATCAAAGCATCAATGTCATTTATCCCACTTAGTAGAATGAGTTTATGGCCCCTAATCATTAGAAGAAAGGAGATTATTACGTGAATTCAATTTTGTCCTAATTAGTAGAAAAACTTTGATTCTAAAAAATGGTGGGAAGAAAAGGTTTTCTCATAAAACCAAAGCATCAACGTCATTTTTCCCAATGAGGAGAATGAGTTTATGCTTCCCAATCAAGAAAAGAAAGGAAATTATTATGAGAATTCACATTTATCCCATTATCAGACAAACTTTACTTCGAAGGAAAATGGTAGAAAGAAAAGCACTTTAAATGAACAAAGCATCAATGTCATTTATCCCAACGAGGAGAAAACGTTTATGGTGCCCAATTATAAAAAGAAAGGAGTTTATTATTTGAATCCATGGTTGTCCCAATTGACAAATGAATTTTAGTTCCAAAAAATGGTGGAAAGAGAAGCTTTTCTAATGAAACCAAAGCATCAATTTCATTTATCCTAAGGAGTCGAAAGAGTT
Source organism: Adansonia digitata (assembly GCA_029448705.1). Taxonomy (NCBI): domain Eukaryota; kingdom Viridiplantae; phylum Streptophyta; class Magnoliopsida; order Malvales; family Malvaceae; genus Adansonia; species Adansonia digitata. The sequence continues at coordinate 623 of JAQSVH010040687.1, read as the reverse complement.
TTTGGCACCCAATCATGAAAAGAAAAGAGATTATTATGTGAATCCATCTTTTTTTCTAATTGACAGATAAAATTTGATACTAAAAAATGGTGGGAAGAAAAGCTTTTTAAATGAAACAAAAGCATCAATTTCATTTATTGCAACGAGGGAATGAGTTTATGGTGCCCAATCATGAAAAGAAAGGAGATTATTTTGTCAATCCATCTTTGTCCTAATTGACATATGAACTTTGATTATGAAAAATGGTGGAAAGAAAAACTTTCCTCATGAAACTAAAGCATCAATGTCGTTTATCCTAGTGAAAGAATGAGTTTATGGTTCCCAATAATGAAAAAAAGGGAGATTATTATGGGAATCCATATTTGTCCCATTATCGAACGAGCTTACTTGCAAGGAAGTGGTCGAAAGAAAAGCTTTTTAAATGAACAAAGCATCAATGTCATAAAATGAGTTCATTATGCAGAATCAAGAAAAGACAAGAGAGTATTATGTGAATACATGTTTATCCCAATTGACAAACAAACTTTAACTTTAAAAAATGGTGGCAAGAGAAGATTTTCCTACTAAACCAAAGCATTAATGTCATTTATACCAATGAAGAGAATGAGTTTATGGTTACCAAT
>JAQSVH010040613.1:0-10016 GCA_029448705.1 Adansonia digitata | reverse complement strand
GGTGCACCATATTCATCAAAAAGGCGCATAAGATCACCAAATTGTCCATGTAGATCACCAAAAATCTTAATAGGAGCCTTCAGCTGCAAAACAGTTGGTTCAACTGCAAAAATTCGTTCAGCACTTTCACAAAGATCTGCTATTTCATTGCAATCCAAGAAAAACTGTCGGCGAACTGGAGGTTTCCAACCACGAGGCTTCAAAAGATGAGCAATGACCTGGGAAAGTGACATTTAGGCACTCCATTATTATTTAAAAAATGAATCTTTACTTGCGCAAAAGAAAAAAAGAACAAAATGAATCTTCTCGAAATTCTAGAAGAAAGTATTTTGAAATATAAAGCAAAAGAACCATTGCAAGACTAATCAAATTCTTAAGAGAAACTTCTATCAGCTATAACGTTCATCAATATCAAAGTGACCAACTCAAAAGAAATCTGAGGTCCACCGACAAGAATTATTACAACTACATTATTAAACAGCAATAATGATAAATGCTATATAACAGTCTCTTACTCCAACGTAACCTTTCTCAGGTGCCAGTATTCAGGGCTTAGGGCATCAAGCATCAGCCATGCAGTTCCTACTTTTACTATTCAACTCTTTTTCACCAGGACACACATTCACCAATTAAGCCAAAACACACAGACGCTGCACTATAATGCAAAAAAATAAGGCTATTGGTACCTTTTTTGGGACACTATTGATTGACATTTGCCTATCTAATAGTTTCCTTGCTGCAGTTGCACTCTCTGCAGTCCCATAGCTAACCCGCCTGCCTTCATTTTCAAATTGGTCAATGGAAAGCTGTCTGACCATTCCACCTAAAGCTCCACCGGTCTCAGCGGCTACAACAACCTGTAGGCATAAAGGAAATATTAGGCAGAAAGTCATAGGTAACAAAAAATGCCAATATTGAATTTAGACTAGTATCGTGCAGATAAAATTCTCTGATGCTTACAGCTCTATGGTGAAGCCGAACTCCAGCTGAAGCCACACTATTTGACCCAGCAGAATCAGTCATCTTAATCAAAGTAGACATCTGTTTTCCACTAGGTGTAGCCTCTGCCCCACGATCCCTATCGGGAAGTTCAACTTCTCCATTAACTTGTCGTGCCTTGGCAGCAGCCAGTGTGGCACTAATAGCCTTGGCTTCAGCAGCTGCTGCTTCAACCAAATACTCAACACCTTTGCTCATTCTCCTGCAAGATAAACCAAATTTTAGCAGCTCCTTGAATTAATTGAGGAAGCTAAACATTCAATAGCCATATAACACCAAAAGAAATAGTGGTAGCTTACTGGGATCCTTGAAGCATGGCATTCTCAGAGCTTATATCAGTGTACATATCCCCGTTCACAGGGGAAGCAACTGGATTTCCCATCACAACTGCTCCGTCAGGAACTGCTTCAGGCATTGTTTGACTTGTTCTATCATCAACAAATCCATACCTTCCAGGTGACCGCCCTGCATGTACATTAGAAGCAGCGGCAGCTGCAGCATGTGAAGCTGCTGTTGTTGTCTCAACGGCAGCCATGTCTTCAGCAACAAGTAGGTCATCAAGCAACACCCCTGCAGCATAAATCAACATATTACTCTACTAAAATTATCAAACGTCAATTCTCATAAGGATAGCACTTAGCACCAACGATTAGCTGCAGTTTGAACTCCATGATACATGAAAACGGAAATCTTAAAGCAGAAAACTTATGCAGTTCCCAACCCACAGGATGAAATAAAACTTTCGTAGCCTCTCTAGCCACTGAAGTTGAATATGAGAAAGGAGGAGGTGCATTTTCAGTTAGGATAATGTACAAAGAACAAAGATAAAATTAAATTTTCACAAATTTTAAACGTCCAAATTTTTGGACTTACGAAGTGGGGAAGAAGCCTCCAGAATTATCCCTGGATCAATCTTTGGTCCTTACCACCAGCTTCCAACTTTGTACAAATTCACCAATGTCACAATGCCCTATTTAAATGTTCAATAATGAGGCAAAAGTTTAATCGTTGGCATTTCATAGTAGCCTATTTAAGACCATAGTTTTATCATAAGATGGTTTCCTCAAACCATCCCACCAATCTGGACGTATCACAATCAACCTTCCTCTTACCAGTCAATGCCTTTTCTCTCCGACATGCTATCATGAATCATTGCACAAACAAGAAAGATATTTAAGCTGGAACTGCAGTGGCTTATCATTAGGCTTCCATAACAAGAGCTTGTTGCTCTGGCTTAACAATCTTGAAGTTTAAGTCATCAGCCAGAAAGATTTCACTAACTCAAAAAACCCATAAGACAAGAACTAGGAACATCATTGGATAAGACCAATGAAGTGAGCCATCCTAATGAATGAGATTTGAATCCCATAATGCATCAATTAAGTATCAGACCAAAAAGTAGTAGTCAACGAAATCAAAACTTAAATATTATTATGGCGAAAAACATCTTTATTCCTCCAAAGAAAAATATTAACAAGCCTTTGGGTGACCAGTCATGCTAGATTGATCATATAATACAGTTATAAAGTTAACCTGTGGCTATATTACAATTTGTGAAGGCATATGCATCTAATTCATAACTGATAACTCAATGCTAGGGCTAGGAAAAAAAAAATGAGGTACAGATATTGTAGAACAAAAGGCTCTCTTACCACCACGTAAACCACCATAAGTAAATATTAAGTCAGCAACAGCTGCAGCTGCATGTCTGCAACGCCTCGTCAACTCAACTGAAGCATCCCCACCAGGAGCATCAGCACTGTATCTGCCTGTCCTTGGACTAGTAACAACAGATTTTGTATCACACCAAACTCCCGCAGCAGTATCCAACACTATCAGCAAGGGAATACGTTAGGAACTTCTAGATATCTAGAAATCGTGTTTCCTTTGACAAGAAATGGCTGAATGCTCGATATAATAATAATAATAATAATATCTGTTAATGCATTCCTATTTTAACAATAAATTAAGACATTGAAACATTCCAGCTTAGTAACATATATTTAGCAAATCCAGAAATTTAGTCTTTAGTGGAGATAATATAAAACATAAAATGATAATTTTGGTTTGCTAGTTACAAGATTGAAGATGTTAATGAAGTCAGACAGAATTTCTCATATAATGTGGAAGAGAGAGGAAAAACAAAAGGAAACAGAAGCAAAACTCCAAGTTACATGATTGATGGATACTGAGATTTGAGAAAGGCTGGACTTTAAAGAGCTAAAAAAAAGTTGTTACCTACTTCCTACACAACATTAAATCCTTTTTCTGGCAGGAGCAACCTACATTTGGGGAAATTCATAACAGATTCAACCTCAAAAAACTACTTTTGAATCGTAAAGATTTTACAAACCAATATTTGATGTCTACAAAACCACTAGCACAGCACATCACATAATAAATAAGTCAAGACACTGAAAAATCAAGATCAAGTACCTGCAACACTTGACGAGTCTTCAACCATGCGTCCACCGCCAAGTGCCCCACCAGAGACATGAAGCCTTGCATTGACAAAGACCTAGAAACAGATGTACATGTGATTTCATCTAACTAAAATAAGTCATAGATTGAACTAAATCATGGGAAAATGAAGTCGGAGCAGAAAAGAGAAACTCACTGCTGCATGTTGATATCTTGGAGATGGTGAGACACCTGGAGCAATTGCCCATTCCCAACGGCCATCCCTGTGTTTTGCAAGTCCATATGCACTTGCCAATGGCTGAAAAAAGAATCACAAAGAGAAGAAACCATGAAGAGAGGAGCAAATCTAATGGTGCAAGGGGATGTAAACATTTCAAAAGAACAAAAAGGACAATACTATGACACCATTTGCATGCAGCTCAGCTCAATCTCTTAAAATATCTTCATTGAAATTATTTTCACATTCTTCAGAATTCATCAGAATGCCTCTCTTTCCTATCTATACATATAAAATGTAAATTCAAATCAATGCAAACATTCATTTAGATTTATTTAAACTTTACCTCAACTGAACAGCGAAAAACTGCCCTAGAGCATAAATGACAAAAAAAAACACTATGCCACACGGTTATTAATCTAGACACCACAGCAAGCGGACTTCTCAACTCACCACACTGTATGCATCCCTCCCTCCACAGAGCAGAAGAAGACCATCAGAGCGTGCACTTGCAGTAGCATACCTAGTTAAACAGAAATGGCCCACAAGGAATTAGCCAACAAGCACCTAGAGATAAATCATCAAATAAATAAAAATAAACAACAATAATCATATAGGACACAAGCTTGACATCGTCATTTCTGAGAGCACAACCAAGTCTATGAGCTTTAACATATAACGCTAAGAAAGAAATATAAAAATACCAAAATGCTATGAAGGAAATATATATATATATACACCCATTCATGGTGAAAGACAGGCAAGGCATTGTAATAAATACGATATGATAGTAGTGACACATATTGTGGTTCATATCTTGCATATTGCTCCTTCTAAGAAACCCAAAACTATAAAAATAGAACAGAACATATAATCTAAGATTGGTGTTAGCACACAGACGCAAGTTGTGTATTCACGAGAGAGATTACATGCATGGAGGTGGACCTTCCCCATCAGGTTCCAATTTACGCCATTTATAAGGCTTGGCAGCAATGTCCAGGGCCCATACATCAGCCAACGGTCGTTTTCCTGGAAATGATGTACCAAAAATTTTCAAACAAAGCATTCATCAGAAAATCTCAACATACATGAAAATAAAAAAAATAAAAAAAGCAGGATATTCTTACAAAAAAAAAAAACAAAGCAAAACAAAACAAAAACAAAATAACAGATTATTTACCATCATTTCCACCAATCGCCATGAGATATCTCTGCCCCACCAAAGCCATCACATGTCCATAGCGTGGCCCTGGCCCAGGTCCTTGAACAACAACCCTGAAGTACAATTAAAAGCCATATCAATAAACCAATAATAACATTAAATAAAGTGCTAGCACATCCATCCTTCAAGGCTGTACCTATGCCAGCGTGGTCGTTGCTCTGTGAGGTCAAGAACATGCAGATCCTCAGCAGACAAACCAGCTGGACCGATTCCACCCTGAGTAAAAATAAAAGCTTCCAATGACGAATTACTTAATGCAGAGGGAAGAAGTTAAACTAAATAATAACATGGCAAACAGAAAAAAGCTATACTACAAAAGATTGCAGCGTATTCTAACCTGAATAACAACCATAGTTCCCACAGCAGTTGCCACATGTGCTGCCCTTGGAGTAGGTGGCTCACCAAAGGGTGTGATCCTAAAAAATAAGTTACATGATAAGCCAAGAAGAATTTAGGGAGGTGAACAGCAGTAAGGAACCCTTGGTCCTAGCCTTACCTAGACCATTTATTAGTTAACACATCATAACAGTGCACATCAGCAGTGGCACCTGCTAGTCCTGCAGTTTAATTGAAACAAAAAAAAAGTTTAGAAGCATGAACATCATCCAACAACAAGAGAAAATTTCTTAAGAATAAGATTGTTAAAAGGAGGAAAGGAGGCAATAACAACCAGTCTTTGTATGTAACAAACAGATTTGTAGAGGGCTCTGAATTAATATCAAGCCAAACAAGATCCTAGTTATGCATTGTGAGTGGAAACCAATCAAACATCATTAAGTTTTACACTAAACCTGTCAAATTTGACCCAAACTCAACTATCTCGCCCAACCTGTTAGAACCCAAATCCGATCCATTTCAACTTGATTTGGCCATAAAAGTCAGCAACCTGAACCCCCCCCCCCCCAGTTCGAACCAGAGACTGTCTGAATCGAAAACTACCTAAACTCGAAATAACCCAAATTAGATCAGCAAAAAATAACCCGAATAACCGACTTAAATCAAGTATAATTATATATTTTTTTTAAAAAAAAGTAATTTAACAAAATAATAAATATAACAAATTATTAACCTATTTTAATTTCATAACTTTAAATTATCTTTTAAAATCCTTTTCTCTTTACTATTACAATTTATATAATTTTAAATACTATCCTCCTTAATTATGATTAAAACAAATAAAAAGTAAATAATTTCTATTATTATAGATGAATGTAATTTGTTTTGCTTATAATATATTATAAATAAATTTCCTTATTTTCCTTTGTTTCATTTGCTGAAATAAAATGGTAATAATAATTTTAAAAAAATTGACACTAATTCAATAAAACTAATTATGCACTTTTAAACATTTTACTATAAACTTCATAACAAAAGCATTATTTTTAAAAAATATATTTTAAAAAAAATCTAAAAATAAAGTAAAAAGTACATGGTAAATATAATCATGCATACTTAAACAAATACAATCATACATAATTACACATAAACAAATATAATCGTGCATACTTATACATAATCAAAATATTCCAAGACTTCAAACTACAAATTCGCATATGAAACTTTAAAATTTAAATTACAAAACCAAATATTGTTGTATTTTACTTGCTAGGTAATGATTTTATTTCACATCGTGCATATTATGGATCCATATGGCATATAAGCATATTTGTATATTACATACATGGCTCATATTTTGTGGAAATCTAGAAATATTGGATTGGCTCATGACAACTTATGACTTCTTTAAGTTTGAAATTGAAAATCATTTCGTATAGAAATTGAAAATTGAGATGATTTTTTGAGATTAAAAGTGAAGTAGTGACAATTACCAAATAAGATGAAACCTTAGGTGAAAACATTTTAGTTTAATAAAAAACGTAAAATCACATTTTTTTCGTTAAGTCATTTATATAGAAATATTAACTTCAATTTAAAGCATACAAATTACGATATTTTTATTTATTTTATTTTTATCTTTCAACAAATTTTGAATACTTAATCAAATAATCTATTTAAATTTTAATCTGATTTTATTTTTAAAATTAATAGATTGAACTTGAAGTGATCTGAATCCGAATGACCCAAATTCATTCCGAGTGTAAAATCCAAATTATTCAAACCAAAATGACTTGAATCAAAAGCGACTTGAACCAACCCGAACCCGAAAATGACCTGACCTAAATCCACCCAATTGCCAGGTATAGTTTGCACTATAAACATTATTACAAAAAACAAACATGAAATCTGATGTGTTAAGATTCCAAAAATGCAAGGCGCTACCATAGCAAATGCCACCGGATCATGAGTATTTCAAAAGAATGAAGAGACTATTGTCTTTAGTAATTGGAGTGTGAATATTTCAAAAGAACAAATAGGAGCATGAATTATAACCAATAGGAAAACATAGGCATATCTTTTTTCAAATAAAGAGGTTTTATTTCAATTTCGCATTGACACTAGGTAGGGTTTTCTTTTTTCAAAAAAGGAAAATACCAGAGTCCAAATTAACACCAGAAAACATCTTTGAAGGAGAATATTTGCTATTGTATCAAGTGCACTAGTGCACTTCCATCTCCACAGCAAACCTTTTCCCTAGAATAGATAGGTGCAGGGGTGGAGCTAGCCAAGGTTTTTTGGGGGGCCAAGCATTAAGATAAAGAAAGGTAAAAGATACTTGTATAGTATATTTATTTGATGGGCCATTAAAAGGTAAAGTATAATGCATTAAAAAATTTTAAAATTTTTTGAGGTGCCAATTTAATATTTTAATATATAAATACATATAAATATATACTAAGGGGAGTTTCAATTTTTTTTTGGGGGGGGGGGGGCGCATTTAATTTTAATATATTAAATACATATATATATGTTAAGGGTATTTCCAAACCGTCCCTGCTTGGGGTTAGACAGATTTAAGGAGGAAGGAAGCAAGGAGGGAAGAGAGTGTTTCAAAACTCCATAATACACGAGTGAATTAATAGCACCATAATGAAAACTGAAACATCAATTTCACACAAGACTCGAGAAGGGATCATACTTCACTTCTAGTCTTCTAAGACAAAAATTCATTTTAAAATGAAGAAAACCAGCAAAAGTAAAATTCATATGCAACCTCCACAATTCCAAGCTACACCAAAATAAAATTCATTTAACTTTGTATCCAAAAAAGAACTTAACAGGCAATAATATTACTTCATCATTTGTTTTGTAAAAACCCAGCCTTCTACTTGCTTTGGCACCCCTTACCTCCCTAAAGTTTTTTTCTTTTTAGAAATAACTCCTTTACTCTTTATAGTAGTTGTCTCTTCACCAATCCAATAAAAAAGATTACAGTTATATACCTTAATGCAAACAGCAACAACGAAATTAGTTTGGGTTGCATTAAGCTAGGGTTTGTCCCCAGATATGAACCTTTTGCCAAGCTACAAGTGCCGGGTTTAAAGAAGATGCAACTTAAATCCCTAAGGTTCTCAAACATACATGGACATCTATAGCCAAATTTATTTGCAACTTAAATCACTTGAAGCACGATGGATTTAAAGGTTTTATTTGATAAACATCAAATCAAAATAAAAAGAAATAAAGAGAACTTACTGATGCCAGCACTTCCAGCTGAAGATGGAGCCCCAGAGGCAGCAGAATTCCCCTCTAGTGCCGTGGCACCACCAAAGAGAATCAACCTGGGCCCAATATACCCAGGCGTCCCTTCTTCCCCCACAGCTGCAACAGCCGTTAGGGTATGCCCACACCTAGGGCCTGGCCCGTCTTCTTTCTTCTCTATAATAGCATTCATCACCGAATAAGTGGGCGCACACCTTGGGCCCACCACCGGCGTTTGTGGCTGTCCTTGAGCAGCAGGTGCGGCTGATGAAGCCTGTTGTTGCGCCGGATGAGGTGGTTCTCCATCAGGTCCAGGTGACGAAGCCTGGTTCTCCAGTTTAAGGTTTTGTTGCTGTTGCTGTTGTTGTTGGTCCCTCTCCATGGGCGCTGGAAATTGCGAAGCTCCGCTGTGATTCTGATCGTGATCCGTCTCTGGCACCATCGACGAATCCGCATCCATTTCTTTAAAGTTCCCAAACTAAGCCCTAGGTTCAATAAATCCCAAATAAAGTAAGCAACCTGTCTTTCCTTTAACGCAGGTGCTCCATCATTGCCTGTATAAGCTTGAACTTTGAATTTTACTGCTTACTTATTTACTGAGCCTTAAATGAAGAATATTAATGAAGTAGGATGCGAAAAACATGTAATTGTAGTATTGTACGTCGAAGAACAGGAAGCCCTACTTCTATGGCAATGGCTTTCACTCGCGAAACAAGTCACCACGCGTGTAAGAGAACTGCCGGCTCCGTCGTAAGATGAAGGGTCATGTCCAGAAGGATATATTATTACTGGGAGGTGAAGATGAAGGAAGAGCCGAAACAAAAATCAAAATTAAAAATAAAAAAAATCCTCAATTGGGGGCAAATCAAGATCAGCCAGCCCAAATCAAAGCAAATTCGCATCTCCGATCAACATTTTCAAAAACCCTAGCTCAGATCGTGAATTAACCAACTCGGAACAAAATTGCACAAATTTTTACATAAAAAAGAGTGAACAATTGAATTAAAATCCCTTTATCTCTCTATATAAACCTCGAAGCCGTCGAAGAATTAGAAACGAAAACAGAACGGGGACAATCTCAAAGCCTTTTAGCACGAACAAATAATAATAATAATAATAATAATAAAAAGAAAAGAAAAGAAAGAAAAATTATGCAAGCCTTTCTCTCTCAGTTTTTTACTTTCGTAAAAATGAAAATTTATTTTTATTTTGTTGCTTTTTATTTTTGACCGGACAACAGGTCAGGGGATGTACGGAAGGAGGATTGGGCGCCGTCATAGAGAGTAGATATTATTATATTACTATATTTTCCTAACAATAATAAAATAACTATGCATCAAATTTTTTCGTAATATATAAATATTAATATAAAATTAATAATTTAATAATATAATAAATAATAAAATAAATTTTTTAATTGATTCGATCTGAAAATAAAATAAATTAAAAAATTTTAAACTTTGATACAATCATAATTTGATTTTTTTATTTTTAAAAATAAAATATTTCAATAAAAGTGAAAAAGTTGGGCAAATTTGATATGAGAAGTAACAAAAT
>JAQSVH010040602.1:0-10017 GCA_029448705.1 Adansonia digitata | reverse complement strand
TGAGATGCGTAGTGAACTTTAGAAGTACACATTTCGTTGGAAAAGGAACTGAATGTTAAAGGGAAGCCACCCCTCCATTTCTCTATCTTCAATTCTAAAAATTATTTTATTAATTAATATTTTTATTTGATTTTTAAATAATATATTTAAAAAAATTAATCTATAAATTGATTTATGGGTCGATTTAAATTCTTACTTAATTTTTTTAAAATAAAATTAAAAAATATTTTATTAATAATTTAATTTTAAAATACAATATTTAAAAGATTGATTGACTCGCAAATTAGTTTAAAAATTCATACTTGAGTACTAAAAAATATTTAAAAGATAAATTTATTTTATTAGTTATTTTATTTTATTTTTAAATTTATGTATTTAAATTAATTTAACTTAAGATAAATAAATTATTATTTAATAACATTTACTTTCCAAATTAAAATTTTTTATTAAATATCAATTAAAATTGCTAAAAAAATGTTAAACGCAGCAAAGCGATTGGTATAGCTCTGTAATCAGAAATCAGAAAGAAGAGAATAGAAAAAAGGGATTTGGTGGATTACAAGATCAGAAATCATAGAAATACGTACAGCTTTATAATATCGATGGGAGATCCGCTTGCTATTCGCTTTGACATTGGTTTTTTGTCCTTTACCAAAACAACAGAGCAATCATTCTTTACCATTCATTACAAGGTTCGTACAGGATCCTTGCATCAATGTCATATAAAAGAAGTGATGGCAAAATATATACTTTAGCCGTTTCAACATTTGCTGAAATGTATACGTCATCCAAAATTGAAAGAAAAAAAGTAAAAAAAGAAAATTCAACTAAAATGAATTCTCTTTCACCTTTTTAGTTTTTTTTTTTTCCTTTTTTTTTCCTTGTCATAATAGTCTATCTATACATACGTACATACATACTATGATTTTTGAATCTTTAGAGATTATTATAGTATTTTTTTAATATATTAAAGATATATTTGTAATCTATATCTTTGGGACAATTGTGATATTTTTTAGTGTATTAGGGATATATTTGTAATCTAATACCTTTAGAATTATTGTGATATTTTTTTTAATATATCAAAGAAATATTTGTAATTTAATAATTAAAATGACTTTTATATTTTAGTATATGTATTTTCAGACTGTGCTGAGACATGTTGATTTTTTTTTTTTTTTTGGTTTTCTGTTCATGGGCAGTGAGCTAGGAGAGAAAGAAGGAGAAAGAAAGTGAAAAAAAGGGAGAAAAAAAAAGGAGAAAGAAAGAGAAAAAATTTGTATTTGTATTTATATTATTTTTTATTTTTAAAATATTATAAATTTTTATATGTTAATGATTTGTGTTATTTTATTTATATTTTTATACATTCATTTATTCATATAGTATTCATATAATTTTTCATATTGTGTTTTAATTATTTTTTTTATATATCATATTCATGTTATTTTTTTATATGTTTAAAGTATTATAAATTTATATATAAGATTTTCACATTAGTTAGTTGTTTATGTGTATTTGACACATTTATATATTTATGTCGTATTTATATTAGTTTTTATGTCATGTTTGTATCATGTCTCAACGCATCTTATATTTTGAATAGTTAATCATTATGATTCAATTTAGAACTAATATTTATACTATACATATAAAAAAGTTCAGTGTTATATACTTTAAAAGAGTCAGTCTACATGGAAACTTACATATATGATTTAATATTTATATTCAACCCGCTTGATAAAAAATTATTTTATTAATTATTTTTAATTTTTTATTATATATTTAAAGCGATTGATTCATTGATAAACTCAGTACTTTATATGTCAATTTAGAAATAGTAAAAGATCCACTTGTGAAAATAAAAAATATATTTTATTCATTATTTTTAGTGTTAGCTTCAAAGAAGAGATTGAACCAAGAGGGGGTGAATTAGTTCTATAAAAACTTTATAAATTTGATGTAAATTGAAAATTAGAAATAAGATAAGAAACAGAAAATCCAATAATCAATGTATAGAGGTTCGATTCTTTAATTCGGCATCTACGTCCTCTCTTTTTGGTGCTTTCTTGCCAAGGTGATTCCCACAATTCACAAAGTAAATTGTTACCTTTAAGGCTAAGGTATAACCTTACACTACTATGTTTTAAGGCTTGATAGAACCTTTCAATTTCTTTGAAAATTATACCCCCAAACTTTAAAATATTTTCGCTCACTTTCACACAACCACCTTTGTGATATGAAAGAAGTATTTTGCAAATAAATTGACCTCTAGTAGGTAGATGTTTACTAGAATTTAAGTACAAGATGAATGAAATACAAATAGGCTTGAAGAGTATAAACTTGATACAAGTGGAAATAAAGAATTTGATGGTTTTGAGCTTTTTGTTGTTCAATGATTCAATGAAATCTGTATCTCTTATTCTTTAGCTGTTTCGAACCTTCATTTATAGTTGAAAATTGATTCATCGATGTTGGGCATTTAATGTGGTGGTTGGAGACTCGTTGTAGCCTTCATAAATGCTTATTTCCATTCAATCCCGCACTATAGCATCGATACAATACCAATAGATCGACACAGAAATAAAAAAAGTGACTGTTACAGCTTGTTATATCGGTACAGGGATCTTTGTATTGATACTAAGCAAGCTGCATCAATACATTTGAGGGTTTCAGCCAAACCTTGGCTACTACCAAGCCTTGTATCGATACATATAGGGTGAGTATCGATACTAAGCAGCCTGTATCGATAAATACACACTTGTATCGACACATTTGAGGGTGTCATCCAAACCTTGGCGACTGCCAAGCCTTATATCGATACACATGGGGTGAGTATCGATACTAAGCAAGCTGTATCGATATATTCACACTTGTATCGATACATTTGAGGGTTTTTAGGCATATTATCGATACATTTATTCTTTGTATCAATACCAACCTTAAAAAACGTTTGTGAAATTGATTTTTGTTGGCTCAAACAAATCTAAAAAATTATTCTAAGTATAAATATACTTTTTAGAGCATATAATTTTTGACAAATTAAAAACTTAGTATTTTTCAAAATGCTTTTCAATTTAAATATAAATACCAAGTTGAGTATTGATTTAACTTAGGTTGTTTGTTATATCAAAACTGAAATTAAGGTTAACATTTAGTTTTTTATATTCAATTTTTATTTTTATTAAGAGGTTGATCTTTCCTATAATGCATTGTTTGATTTAGAATCGATACTAGACCCACTCAAAAAATAAAAAAATTATTTTATTAATTATTTTTAGTTTTTTTTATATTTAAGTTTTTATTTAATTTTTAAATGAGATATTTAAAGAAGTTGCTCTGTATGTGACCCATGGGTCTATTTATGACATTTATATGACAAGCACATAAAAGAGTTATTTTCTTAATTAATATTTTATTTAGTTTTTAGATGATGTATTTAAAGTGTTGATTTATTGGTTGACTTGCAAATTAATTTAAGATCCGTACTTAACCCGTTTGGTAAAAAATTTTAAAATATTTTTATTTATTAATTATTTTTATTTTATTTTTAAATGATGTATTTAAAGAGTTGGTCTGGGCATTGACTTGTGGATCAATTTAGAATCCATACCAAACCTGCTAAATAATAAAATAAAAATTTATTTTATTAATTATTTGTATTTTAATTTCAGAAGTTTATTTAAATGAATTAATCCATATGTTAACTTGAAAGTCAGTTTAAGATTGCTACTTGAGTCGACCGATTAAAAAAGTTAAAAAATATTTATTCTAATAATTATTTTAATTTTATTTTAAATTATTTATTAAAGTGATTGATCCACATTTTGACTCATAGATCGATTTAAAATCTATATCAAATTTAAATAAATAAATATTATTTAATAAAATTAATTTTTAACTAAAATTAATAAAAATATCAAAAATTAAAAAATATCATTAATTATTTTATTTTTAAATGATGTGTTTAGAGTAATAGATTTATTCGATAACTCCAAATCGATTAAAATTCAAATCTAATTTTTAATACATATTTATTATTTGATAAAATTTAATTTATAATTAATTTTTATTAATAATAATTAAAATTTATAAAATAAAAATACCAACAATTTTACGTAAATAATATTAAATTTTTTTAATTCTCGAACTATACCATTTGAAGATTAATTCCAAAAATATGCCTTTTTGTTTTTACATCGAGAACTCGAAAAGGTAAAAAGTGAGAAGAGGTGCCATTCGAAACTTGCCCTCATAAAGGGTGAGTTCCAAACAATAATTTTGTAATGTTGAGAACTCACCCCCTAAGGGAGTGAGTTCTCAACACAAAATTTGATATGTCGGGAACTCGTCTTCTATGAGGGTGAGTTCCCAACATATTATTTTACTCCCCACCCTCCAATTATTTTAGGGTGGGGGGAGAGGGTCACGGCCCTGCCATCTTTTGGTAGGGTCAAAATTAAAGAGAATCTTGCCCTCACCTTTCAATTAGTTTGGGTGAGGGGTCACGGATGGCGAGTTCCCAACATATTATTTTATCCCACACCCTTTAATTATTTTAGGGTGGGAAGAGAGGGTCACGACCCTACCATCTTTTGGTAGGGTTGAAATTAAAGAGAATCTTGGCCCCACCCTTCAATTATTTTGGGTGGGGGTCACAGATTGGCAGGGTCCATGACCCTGATAGAAATTAAGAGGGGTCATGGACTTTTGCAAGGTCTGTGACCCCTAAAATTATTAAAAGAGGGCAGCAAGAAAAGGAAGAAGAGAACTTCTTTATAAAATAGAGTCTATTATGCTTTGTTCTTCATATAGAGGAGAATAAATAGTAAATAAATTTTTACGATTTAAATATTCGTATTTAAAAGATTTTTTGTATAATTTTTTGCAGGTATATTTTATTTTTGTTTGTAGAAGTGCCCTTATATTATTAAAATATAATTAGCTTCATAATTTATTGTTATAATTAAATTTAATTTGTTGCAATTAAGGTTTTTTTTATAAAAGTTGAAATTTGTTGTCGTTGCTTAAGGTATGATTTTAACTTTTTAATTAAATAATTTGCAAGTAAACTTTATAATTTATTATTATGATTAAATTTATTTTCATTGTAATTAATTTTTTTAGCAATTTAAATTTGTTTAAAAGATTAAGGTATGATTTTGATCCTCTTCTAAGAAAAAAATTATCAGATAACTGCATCATGCCATGGGAATTTTACTACTCCATATACATAGATATTTTCATGTTCCGAAAAGTGAAGATTGTTGTTGTTATTATTATTATTATTATTATTATTATTATTATTATTAGTAGTAGTATTAAAAGATGACATTTTGTTTTAATAACAAAAGTATTTAACATTGAACAAATAAAAAAACAAAATCATTCTTTAGTAATAAATAAAAGATTAACAAAGCAATGAATGTAAACTAAAGAAAGAGTGAAAGCAAAGGAAGTGGAAATGAAAAGCTAAAAAACTATCCACAATTCAAAAGGAGAAAAATAAAATATAATTATATAATAAATAGGAAAAGAAAATGAACTGCCTGATGTTACCAAAAAAAGAAGTTGGTCTATTTTTTTCCTTGTTTTGAAGAAAACAGTTGGCAAAGGAAGTATAAAAAAGGAGCTTTTATCTATTGTCTGCTTAATTTCTAAGAGACTAAAACTCTATTAGTAACCTCTTCTTTTGAAAATCTCTCAATCTATTTCCCTGTGAAGAGGTGTCATTTCATTTCATTGGCTATTTTCTTTTGAGCACGAGAGGTTTGTATTTAAATAATATGATATTCAACTTTGTATGATATTCAACTTTGTAAGTTATTATTATCATTATTTAATTTTTTTGTGGTAAATAAGGTTTTTTTGTACAAGTTGAAATTTAATTGAGAGATTAAGGTATAATTTAGATTTTTGTTATTTAAAGAATAAAAATATAATATTTAACTTTGAAATTTATTATAATGTATTTTATCATTTATTATCATGATGAAATTTATTTATGTTGTAATTAAGGTTTTTTTTTATAAGTTGATTGAGTTTGGTAAATTAAGTTATGTTCATGTTAAAAGAATTTCAATTCTTCTTATAGAAATATTTTCGATTAATATAATGGCTTCACCATCATCATCATCATCATTATTGAGATTACAAAAAATTGATATATCGTCAAGGGTATTATTTGAACTAGTAAAATTTTATTAATCAAATTTTTAAATATTGCGAATTTAGAATTTTATAACTAATAAATTAAAGACTTTTTGAATAGGTTTACGATCATGGGTTATGGCTACATAAATTTGCTCTGGAAGAACCAAATGCATATATTATAGATTATCTAAGATCATCTAGATTTTACCATGCTACTTTAGTTAGAACCCCGCAATATGAGCCTGGACTAATAAAAGCCTTGATTGAACGACGGAGACCTAAGACACACACATTTCATCTTCCATGCAGTGAATGCAAGATAACCCTAGAAAATGTTGTAGTAACAGGAGGGAGCCTCTTAGAATGGAGTGAGGTGTGCCTTGAATTGTTAGGTCAGATCCCCCAACTGATTGTTTAGAAAGCTTAAGACTTAAAATAATTTGGAAAGAACGTTCACTACACTCCCACAAAATCCAACTATACGAGATATAGAATGTGCTGTTAGAGCCTATATTTTTATTCTTAATTGGAGGAATGTTAATGCCCAATAAATCTAGCAATCAGGTTCATTTAATGTACTTCCAATTTTGTGAAATTTTAGGGAGGCTAGAAATTATAGTTGGGGTTTAGCTTATTTAGGATTCTTATATAGAGAAATCTGTCGGACCACAACTAAATGCACCCATGACATAGGTGGTTATTATTGGTTGCTGCAGTCGTAGGCTTGGTATCAAATGCCACTTCTTGCACAAAGAGTTAGTGCATAGCTTGTATACCCTCTTGCATTAAAGTAATAAACTTGAGTACTTCATTTATATTGCATTAGTGTAGAGGTTATGCTAACATATAAATTATTAAAATTATATATATTTGAACAGATGGTGTGATCAAAAATATTATACATTTACCCGAACTGAGCTCAAAAATATCAAAGGAAAACTTGAATGCATCACCTCTGATAAGGTAAATATTTTAATGTAGTTGATTAAAGTACATGTGTATTTAATGCAATGGATGCCATATTGTTCAGTAATAATTTTTTATGTATTTTTGCAGTTTTTTTGGATGCCATATCATTCTAATGACATAATGGCATATCTCCCAATGCAAATATGACATTAATAAGCTTTCAAGTTGTGGAGTGGCACCAGGCGAAGAGGGTTCTACACCAATTTAGGATGTAACAACTAATCCTCCAAACACCAGTGAACCTTGACAAAGTTCACAAAATTGACAGGCATGGTAATCATGCAGAGAACTAGGCAGAAAAACATAGAAAATGGATTCGATTTTGGGAAAACCATTCTATACTAATTACTTCTAGTTTTGAAATTATGAACAACTATTTCGAGCCATTAGATGAATACATTCGATGGTTTTGTGAACAAGGTTGACCTTTTATTTTTTCATCATTGAAACTTAGTTAGAGGATGAGGTAAGCTACTTTGGCAGATGTTCACAATGATAATGTGCTTAGGATGTCATCCAGTTATCCCAAACCAGAATGTGATCCTAGAATATCATTCAATAATTGACATTCTTCCAGTCACTGTAGGAATGATGATGAGGATAGGTGTTATCAGTCGGAGCCAAAAGAACTAGGTTAGATGCTGATCTCCTGATGCGGACTTCAGGTCCAACATATCTGTCTAGCATGTACAAGTTTGGTACCCCAGTTTCAGGTTGTGGTGATACGAGTGTTTGGAATCCTTTTTATGGTGCAACAAGTGCTAGCTTCTCAAACAATTAGAATCCATTTTTGGGTACAGCAAATATAGGTATGTCTACGAGTGGTGGATTTAGGGTTTCAGATATTGCATACAAAACCATTCAAGAAAAAGTCGCTTAGGAAGAAGTCATTCAGGAAGAAGCATCGATGATGACAATAAGAGGCCGAGGACATCAAACTTGAAGCAATTGTTGCAATGAAACTGAGAATATTGAACGACAAGTATTGTCATCGCATAATAGAAGAGCTCTACATTGTTGTTCAACACCACGTGAAAAGGCCCCCCTCAATAGAATTTTATGTATATTAAGTAGTTTAATATGTATTTTTATCATTACTGTCATTTATATAATATGTATTTTTGTTATTTAAATTTTTTTTGTATAATTTATATTTTTATCATTAATGATCATTTATGTAGCATGTTTTTATATCATTTATATCATTTATAGTTGTTAATCTATTCAAAAATCTATATTTAGGTTAAAAATGAACTATCTATACATTAAAAATCAATTTTGTTTTTAAAAAATATGCATAATATATTTCTTAGAACTCGAAAGATGCTATATGGAAATTACAAACCATACAACAAATTCCTTCTGATAAGACGAAAAAAATTGACTAATGCCTAGTAAATTTTTTAGAACCCGAAAGATGTGACAAATACACGGGGTATCAGATTCCTTCTGACATGACAGAAAATATTTGACTAATACTTAGTAAATTTCTTAAAACTTGAAAGATGTGATAAATGCATAGGGTATTAGATTCCTTCTGACATAATAGAGAAGCGTTAACTAATGCCTAGTAAATTTCTTGGAACCTAAAAAAAGTGACAAAAGCATGGGGTATCAGATTCCTTCTAACACAAGAGAAAAAATTAACTAATGCTTAATAAATTTTTTGGAACCTGAAAGATGTGACAAATGCATGGGGTATTAGATTCCTTCTGACATGATAGAAAATATTTAACTAATACCTATTAAATATTTTTGGAACCCAAAAATGTGACAATTACATGGGGTATCAGATTTCTTCTGACATGATAGAAAAAAGTTGGTTAATGCCTAGTAAATTGCTTGGAACCCAAAAAATGTGACAAATGCATCGGGTATTAGATTACTTCTGACACGACAAAAGAAAGTTGACTAATCCTAGCAAATTTCTTGAAACCTGAAAGATGCGACAAATACATAGGGTATCAAATTCATTTTAAAACGATAGAAAAAAGTTGCAATGCATAGTAAATTTCTTGGAACCTAAAAGATGTGACAAATGTATAGGGTATCAATTTTTCTGACACAACAGAAAAGAGTTGATTAATGACGCAACAGAATGTAAAAAAAAAAGTGAAACTAATGCATAGATTTTTTAACTCCATTATAAATACCTTACTTCACTATTCTCATTTTCATTCACTTTCATTGTTATTTTATTTCCAATTTGTGTGAGATTTACTTATAGAGTTTATTAATAGTGCCTTTTCATTCTAGCCTTTATTGTTTCCTACTAAATGTGAATAGTGTCAGTTTCTTGTTTGATACCTAATTGCATCTTTAAAGCCAATTGTAGGTATTTATTTTTACTTTAATATGTTAAACTATTGTAAAAAATTTATATTTGATGTTTACATGTGATAATCTGGATAGTATTTGATGGAAATAATATTTGTTTCCAGGTTAGTTAAACAATATGAGCAATAGATTTATTACAGTTGTCTACTTTAATGGATAAATTTTCAATAGTAAAGAAAGTGTTACTTTCCAAAGTGACTATCCGAAAAGCATTAGTATTAAGGAAGTCAACACAATAGAGAATTGAAGGCCTAAATTAATACAAAATCAAAGCGTGGAACATAAAAAGAGTATCAGAGGTTAAGTATAGGCTTCCTATTTCTATAAGGGAAGGATATGTCCGATGTAGGAGTTTACCAGTTGAAGATAATGGTGATTGTAGACACCTTATTTTGTCCGGGCTAATTTTTAATAATCTGGAGTATAGACGTAAGAGGGGGCGGTGATTACCGGGCGACAACGTCGCCCAGCGAAAAAGGTATTTTAGGATGTCAAAGAAGGCCTAGAGATCATATCAAAGGTAAATACAAAGATGTGGCATCAAATGGTGTAGTCCAA
>JAQSVH010040591.1:0-10017 GCA_029448705.1 Adansonia digitata | reverse complement strand
TAAACTATATTTTAAATTTAATTTTAATAATTTTAATATGTTATAAAATAACATACTAATAAGTATTATTTTTAATAGATCAAAATAATATTTTTATAATTACTTTTTATTTATTTTTTATCATATTTCAATCAATCAAATAAAATAATAATATTTTTATTTTTTTATTCAATCAATAATATATATTTCTTTTCTATTTTATTCCCGCTTAAGTTTCTTCTCTATTTTTATTCTGACGAACAGTTCAGAGAATCTTTCTTTCTGTCTTTTGCTTGCCGAATCTAAAAAAGTTTGTCATTTTCCGTTTTTTTTTTAATAATGCTAAAGGAAACAGTTTTTTTTTTAATAATAACTATTAAAAAAAAAAAAAAGAAGTGAAACAGCTAGATCTCTCCTGGTGTAGGCCCATGTGCATTAGCACTGTCTTTACTGTTTTGACACTCTTTCATTGAATCCTGTTCTTTTCAAAACTTTTCTAATAACTTCCATTTTTACTTCAGGAAAATTAAAAGAGCACTTTTTTTTCCGTCAAAAATTTCTCATTTCCACTTTGGGTTTTTCAAGCTCATTCAGAATCTGTTGTTTTGGCTTGAAAAAGAGATTTGATCTAACTGTGAATGTGCTCAAGATTCAGTTCCTCTGTCTTTGTCTTCCATTTATTGCAGAAAGAGAGTTCAAACGTCTGACAGAGAAGAAGCTTTTGAATATTTGAGAGGCTAAAAGGCTGTTGAAAACCTTAACTCGGTCTTCAAAGTTTTTAGTTTTCTTGGTTTATGAGCGTAGTTTAAATTCTTCAGTGTGCATTACCTGGATCAGACTTTATTATAGCATTAAAAAAAATGCTGAGGAAACGCCAACCAACGCCGCGTTTTTTGGCGTCTTCTCAGAATTAAACTCAAAACAAGCTTCTAGTACCTTGATTTATGCTGAAACCTGGGTTTTGTCTAAAAGCTTGAAAAAAAAAGGGGGGAAAGAAAACCTTTTGTTTGGTCTACTTTTGTTGTCTTAATTTGAAATCCGAAGTGCCCTTTTCTTCTTTTTTGGCTTTTATCCTGGTTCTTGATTGAAGTGTTCATACGCTGTAGTTTGAAGGAGTGTTGAAGATTTGGTGGGATAGTTCTGAAGACTTGCAAAATTTTGTCTTGTTCTTGAAGTTAAAGATCATAGATTGTTGTTTGTTTATGCTGTAATGGAAGCTTAGCAAGTCTAAGCTGAATTTTTTTTTTTTTTGAAGATTACAAAGTGTTCATATGCTGTAGTTTAAAAGAGTGTTGAGGATTTGGTGGGATAAGTTTGAGAACTTGCAAAACTATGCTTTGTTCTTGAATTTAAAGATCATAAATTTTTTTCTGTATGTTAATGAGATGTAAGATTAGTTAGTCTGAGATAAGATTTACTGCAGTTGTTTTTGAAGATTTGGTGGGATAAATTTTTAAGACAGGAAAATTGTGTGTCCAGGTCTTGAAGTTTAAGATCGTAGATTGTTAGGTTTTTTTGCGTTTAAATTATGTGGGATTAGCATCGTTTAAGAGAGAGTTGCGCTCCTTGTGTTTGAAGGAATTTTTTGGTGGGGATTCAAGTTTGAAAGAAAAGGTTTCATAGGGTTGTGAATAGAGTTGTTAAAATGGCGGAAAGTGTGCGGAATGAAGAAGAAATGAGATCGCTGGCATTAACGCCAACGTGGTCCGTTGCTACTGTGCTGACAATCTTTGTTGCGGTTTCTGTGATCGTGGAGCGCTTGATTCACCGACTAAGCAATGTAAGTAACTGGTTTTCGAGCTTCCAGTTTTCGGTTTTTTATAATGTTTGTAGCTTTTGTTAAAAGAGATTATGAAATTATTACCGTTTAGATAGAAATTCATTAGATTCTCATCTGGTATGTTTATATTGACTATCAATACTTTTTTAGAACGATGAAACTATGTTTGTTTTAAAATCGATAAATTGATCTTCGGATTTGATGGCTAAGTCTTCTGATTCTAGCTAAGAATTGGTCTTTTAAGTGGCTATATATTACTTATTGACAAAGCTTTGTGATACTTTCTTCGATTCTGAATTTTCCAATTCACTTCAAAAGCAATGTGAATTTTGGTGTCTATCATGTACCTATGGATTTTTCTTTTTTCTTGTTATACTTTTGTTGACAGATGTGTGCTCAACAATTATGTTTCTTTTTGTTAAAATGAAATTGAGTAAGATGTTTTTGCAATACAAGCTTAACAATTACGGACGTTGATGCTCTTGCCTAAGAACTCTTCTAGCTAGAACCTTTCAGTATTTATAGCCTATTCAACTTGTTTTTGGTTTAAATTTGTGAAAAAGTTTTTCTTTTCTATCTAAGAATACCGTTGTTGATGTTAATCTATTGGTTTTAAGATATTATGTGTGGGCAAGAGCAGGTTCGGACTTGTTAGATATGAACATAGCATTGTTATGTGGATTTCGGATGTTATATGAAGCTATTTTCTAGACTTGCCTTTGGAGTTTCTGCTACTCGTTTTTTTCATCAAATTGATAAACTTTTTTGTCTCTCCCATTGACTAAGAAAGTGTTTCATACTGAAAAAATACATCCAAACTTGAGATTTCGCTGAAGGTAAATATAAATTATGAATGATGGAATTGTATGTCCAGATTGCTATACAGAATTCTTTGGGTAAAGGGGTTCATAGGTATGGTTAAAATTGTTAGGATAACATCTTATGAGTTTCTTATTATTTTGTTTCAGTGGTTAAGGAAAACTAATAGAAAGCCTCTGCTTGCGGCTGTAGAGAAGATGAAAGAAGGTATTTCCATATATTTCTACTTGCAACTGCTCATGTGAAATTTTATTTACTGCCTTGGCATCCAGTTTTGAATAATAAAATTTCGTAAACTAAGTTTAGTTACCTTTCCTTTTGTCCATATTTACAATGACTTTATTTTGTATTTTTGGATTTTTATTTTCTTTCAGAGTTGATGCTGCTTGGGTTCATCTCGCTCCTTCTAACAGCAACCTCGAGCACCATAGCCAATATTTGTATTCCGTCAAATTTCTATGATAGTACCTTTGCTCCTTGCACCAAGTCTGAGATTGATGAAGAACTCGAAGACGAATCTTCCAAGGAGCGTAAGCTTTTGATGGCTTCCGGTTTTCACTTGTTTAGGAGAATGTTGAATGGCATGAATAGGAATATCTGCAAAGAGGCGTGTGACTAATCCTTATCTCAACGCCAAATTCTGCTATTTTAGTTTAATTTTATTATTGTTATTATTATTTTTGGCTATTGCATGTTTTTCTATTTGATCATCTTAAAAATCTCCGGTTCTGCAGGGTCATGAGCCATTTGTTTCCTATGAAGGTCTCGAGCAGTTGCATCGCTTCATTTTTGTCATGGCAATCACACACGTATCTTACAGTTGCTTAACAATGTTACTTGCAATTGTGAAGGTTGGTCTTTTGATTGTATAAAATTTTGCGAATATCGATATTGCTGCCTGGTTGTTATAGCAATCGCATAGGTTCTTCGGATGACATCGTTCTTTCTTAACAAGAATACTTTGCATTTCTCGATACAAAACTTCTTATTCCGAGTAGCTGATCAAATGCAATAAGTGAAAAGGATGTTACATGCTGGTTTTGTTATGTAAAGTATTTTTAGGCAATGGATTGGAGCCTATCTTACTCTTCATTTTTTTCTTCTTTTGGGGGCTATTAGGCAAATATCAGCTATGATACTCATAGTTGGGGTTGAATTTGTTATTTTATTAGTAGTCGGTTTATAATGGCAAGGATGGACTGATTACTTAAAGCCATAGGCAATGGTTCTAACCCGTGCAAACACTGAAAGGAAAGGGGAATGCTTGTAATAGAAACACAGGTGGTAAATAATCTTTAAGAAGTTTATTGCCCCCAGATGATTTATTGCTGTCGAAACTCAAAAACAATAAAGTCTGAACTATGTAAACTTTGGAAATGTTTTTATTTCTGATGAAAGCATGAAGTTAGCACTTCCATGTTTCCGTTATTTGCTTAAAATTTGTTATTGTAACTATTTGCTAGATTCATGGTTGGCGAGCATGGGAGGTTGAAGCTCATGAGGACCAACATGATTTGTTAAGTGGTAAGTCCAAACAATATATTATCATTAGGTTCAGAAAATAGTTGCCTTTGTTCATTTGAGTTGATTAAAGTGTCTTCTGATGGAGAACTGATGCAGTAACATGTGATCCATTGTGGTTGAAGTTATGCAAATGATTTTTCGAATTTTGTTTAGATATTATATGATGGTTGGAATTTACTTGCTACAGAAAAAGCAAGAGAGTCGATATTGCGAAGACAAACAACTTTTGTCATAAACCACACGTCCAACCCCTTGACCAAAAATAGTCTTCTCATCTGGGTGGTAGGTGCAGTACATTTCTTCTCGCATTGTTTACCGTGAGAGTTGGTTCATCTTTTTCTGTTATATCAACTTGCAGATATGTTTCTTTCGGCAATTTGGGCGATCAGTGGTTCGCGCAGACTATCTGACTCTCCGTAAGGGCTTCATCATGGTATGTATTTTTCGTAGTCTTATTTATTGAAGTATTCCAATTAAGTTCAAGGAATGGTTATTCCGACAGACAATTCTTTGAGTTGGTACTCTTCGTCCATTGCAAGATTATAGCTGTTTCTATTTATCCCTGGCAACGTATGAGAAGATAAATTAAATTAATTCATACGTGCAATGATTTACTGTGGAGAATTTCTTCTGGTTTGCAAATGTGATTGTCCCGAAAATTCAAATACTTCATGTGAAGTTTAAATATACAACCAAAAGTTGGTCTTTCTGCTACGATGTTCTTGGTTTTGTTGCAATGAATCTGGAGCTATGTTTTTCCAGCTCTTCATTTTTTTTAGAAGTACCCATGTTCAATGCATATGTGGACATAGGTATGATGATATGATCCTGCAAGGACCCTCTAAATATGTGGAAGTCTTAGAAAAAAATTAAAAATACGTGTTGGACATTTACCCTTGTCCGACATTCACAACTGAGTTCAAGTAACATAGGTCTGGAGAGGGAGTCTCGGTGGACCATGAAATAATACAACCAGTACTTTTTAAAACATATTTTATTATTAGTGCGGTTTCCTTTGACTGGCATGATTAACAGTATGAGCTACTTATATATATTCTTGTGCTTCTTTCTCATTATTAACATTTAACATATGGAAAAACTCAGATTCCTTTTGTTTTTCCACTTTCTTTTCTTCTTGCAGGTGAGGAAAATTTAAATCTGAAAATCTCTTGATGCTAGGTTGCCTGTTGACCGTGAAACAATTACAGTTTATGAACGTCATGCCTTTTTGTTTTTCCTATTCATGGCAGAATCACAACCTGACGTCAAAGTATGATTTTCACAGCTATATGATTCGTTCTATGGAGGAAGAATTTCAAAGGATTGTTGGCGTTAGGCAAGTAATATCTTCATCAAAAGCTTTCAGATAATTTTCTGTCAAACTGTCCGAAAATATCTGATGGCTGCTACATCTTTCATATATTGTTATCTTGTCTTCTCTGTTGACTGATTTAAGAGACTGTATATCGACCACAATGGTATACGTTTTTTCGTGATTGCTTTGTGAAATGTTTGGGCGTTTATCTAAGGTGTTTATTAAATGAAATTTTACGAGCTTACTTATGTCATTTGCATTGCTGTTTACTCTTGTGAAATCCTTAATCCATATGGAATAAATACGAGAAAAACAACTGAGATATTTCCGATACAGCTTGTCTCTTTGAAAATCTACCTATGCTTTCACATTCATGCTTATATCCATTTCTCCAACTATGTGGCTCTGCAATTGAAACTACAATCAAGACCTTGCAATTCACATATTTCTATTCTCGGGTTTCATTGTAGGATTCATGGTTGAGTTGATTTTAGGATTGCAGATTGCTAAAGTTCTTTTTGTTTATCTCGTGCAGTGGTCCACTTTGGGGATTTGTTGTCGCCTTCATGCTGTTCAATGTTAAAGGTATTTGACATTTTAAAAAACTGAGATTGAATTACTAAGTTTATTTTGCACTTGGCTGTACTTTTACCATTAGAATGAGTTCCATGGTTGTTACCCCTCAAGTGAGGCATTTTGCTTCTTGTTTAAAGCACAAAGGACTATGTCGGAATGGCAGTTCTCAACTTGTCGCATATCTGAACTTTTGAAAAGTTGAGTCCATATTTGGGAAGTTCTGCCGACTCTGTAGATTCCTGATTCGTTGGCTATTTTCCCTTCTTACAGGGTCTAATCTGTATTTCTGGATAGCAATCATTCCCATAGCTGTAAGTCTTTTGCCCTTTTCTTGTCTCGTATTACTTTTGGTGATCTCCTCTATGATGGATGCCCTTGACTTGAATTTAGTGGTGCTTGCATAAACACTGAGAAATGAACACTTGAAGAGCCAACATTGTGTCATATTAACAGAAAATGTAGCTATATTGTGATTTCTAGGAATATTCCTTTTTTTAATTTTTTTTTTTTTGTATGACTGCCGAATCTTTCGTGTTATTCTGATTTTGTGTGTTCATAACTTCGTATGCAGCTTGTTCTTCTTGTGGGTGCAAAGCTCCAGCATGTCATCGCAACCTTGGCGCTGGAGAATGCTGGCATAACCGGTTATTTTAATGGAGCGAAGCTGAGGCCTCGAGATGAACTTTTCTGGTTTAAGAAGCCGGAATGGCTGCTGTCACTTATCCATTTCATTCTATTCCAGGTTGTTGTTTAGGACACTGCAGCCAAGTATAAGATTTTTATTTATTTTTTGTACATTTCATACTCTGACTGCCTGCCATAAGCAAAAAGTTATTTACAACCTCCATTTCTCTGAACTAATGTCCTCGTCTCATTTTTCTGCAGAATGCCTTCGAACTGGCTTCATTTTTTTGGTTCTGGGTAATTTCTTGTTTCTGATTGGATCGGTATCTATAACACTGCTATGGACGATTTGAAGTTGACCATTAGACATCTAAAATTGCCTTCAAAATTCGTTCCTGTCATATGATAGAATGAATCTTTCTCCAGTCATTTCTTCCGTTGCTATATTTTTGTGACATCGGTTATATGCTTGTTCTAATTTCTCGAGTTTTGAACATTGACTAAAAGCCCTCAATAGAACAGCATATTAAAAAAAAAAAAACCTTTGATATTATTGCCGTGCTAATTACTGTTTGTTTATGTTTTTGCAGTGGCAGTTCGGCTATAATTCATGCTTCATCCATAACCATTCACTTGTTTACATACGACTTATTTTGGGGTACGAATATGTTTTAGCTAGTCTTGATTTTATTGTTTGAGTTTCATCAATTATGGATCCTTAGGTTGTTGTCCTTGTGTCATAGGTTTGCTGGGCAATTTATATGTAGCTACATCACTCTGCCACTCTATGCTCTTGTCACTCAGGTATTATAACTATTCATTAACAACCCTTTTACTCAGGGAAAACATGAAAAAATCACCTGTATGTATAAGACAAGTTTCTGAAGAAGTTGTGGTGTCTACCATGATTCGTAATTAGTAGCATATTGAGGTCTGCTGATTCTTCAAAATTTAGCCATGAGTTTTAACATTTTCCAACCTTAACCCAGATTATATACTATTGAACATGTGCTTATGTTCAGGGGTGGAGCTAGATGTCCACCCCGCCTCACGCCATTGTTTTTCCGATTTACCAAAACATGCAGACGAAGACAGTGAATTGTTTAGCATTGTTAATTGCTAGTAAGGCTTTCATGGGACAAAGTAATGTTATTCCAATACCTTTTATCTGTGTGGATAATAGAGGAATTACTTACTGTAATGACCGGGTTTCGGTTTCCCTCTCACGTCACTGTACATATTGGGATTTGGTTGTCATCCCTGAGTTGGTTTATATCAAAGGTATTGTACTCTTTGAGCACCCCTAGGTTTCATAAGGCTTTGTCACCCTAAGGTGCGCCTCCCTTGGTTCGAACCATGGACTTTTCCTTTAAGAAAGTCCTTTTGCCTACACAATTACCAATTGAGCGAGTAGGATGACAACCAAATCCTGGTACTATGGTGACACGAGGGAGATATCTGAAACCCAGTCATACACAATTGTTTCAATGAAAGATTAGAAGGGCAATAATAGTTTTAATGTACAAGTACAAACTAAAACCCTTGATCCTCCAAGGTGTTATATGATTAGATTTTTATTCATTTATCTGATCTTATCTCTCCGAGGAAGTGGCTGCCAAGTAACTTCTTAAAGTAGGCTTTCATAGCAAATCTTTTATGGTTTCATAGTTTATTTCGATGTGCGAAGCGAATCGTTTCAATGGCCGAAAACATTTACAGATAATTTTGTGCCCTTGATCTCATTTACAAATGGTTTCCTTTATCATCTACTAAACTTTTCTGGCTTCCTTTCAGATGGGAACGAACTATAAGGCAGCGCTAATTCCACAAAGGATAAGGGAGACGATCCATGGATGGGGTAAGGCAGCAAGGAGAAAGAGGAGGCATGGACGTTTTGCCGATGATTCGACCATACATACAGACACAAGCACAGTAATGTCACTTGAGGAAGATGATCACCAATCAACTGATATTCATGAAGCTGGTGATGGTACATACACTGACATAGAGTTGCAACCACTGCCTGATGTTCCATCTGGCGCTTCCCCAATCGCTAATGAAACATCGAGTAGGGTTGGTACACCTCTACTTAGACCATCTGCTTCTATTTCTGCACCCACTATCTCTAGTTTTCAGAAGGAAGATTTCCGAAGATCATCTTCTATGCCTGTTAGAGGAGAATGACAAAAATACAGCAATTGTGTATTGATAGCCTATGTTCCTCGGATTTGGGTGTGATTATTGGATATGTATATGTTTTCCTAACACATATCTAAGTTTTCTCATGTATTTAGAGGGTCTTTAGAAGGTCATATCGGAAAATGAAGAGTCAGAGCAGCATAAGTAATAATTGTATATATAGGGAAAAAAATAACGAAGTGAATATTATTATGGATTTACGCTTTGCATGGCTCTTAGAAAGTATGAGGAAATCATATGAAAGTGCTTGACATATTTCCTGGGCACACGATTTTCTTCATATTTCCCTCCTTCCCAAGATTCATAGGTTCATAGATTATACAATGTTGTAAGTTGAAGCACTAATTTATATAACAAAGAAATCACTAATAGGTGGAGTTTTATTGTAATTTATTCTCCCAATTTGTGATTGTTAATTACACAGATAATATATTTGCATGAGTTGGCACTTTATTTTCTCACATTCCAAACACATGAACATATGTTAGATACTGAAAGTCAAATGAAACTATCAAGTCAAACGAGACTTGATAATCTGTGTATTCATATCTTGTTTATGTATTTTTCACATTTATAATCGTGTTTAAGGTATTAAATATGTAAATAAGTTTTGACATATTGATGATTCATAAATTTGATGTGTTCATGTCGTATCCAAAATAACTTGGTATAGAAGCCCTACGTAGATCAAAATAAGATTTATGGAGCTTTAAGGACACTATTTGAGTTTTTATTATTCTTATTCTTTTGATTGAATAGGTTTGACTGTAAACCTGTGAAACATCATTAGTTCTTGTTAGATAACGCTTTCACTCATTTGTTCATGGGTCACTAGGGTCTACAGATGGTGGCCGGGGCTCGTTAACTACACTTATAGCCTCATGCATCTCTTTGTCACCTCCAGTTGTGGACCCTTCTTGAGTGTGATGTTCACGGTGAAGCTGTGGTTGAAACTCCTCAGGGCCGTCGTTGTTGCCTTGACTGCAGGTACCTTGGCAAGGGGTACATCCAAGATCACAGCCTGGAGTACTTCCAAAATCATGTCCACCTGATCCAATTCCAATTCCAATTCCTTCTCCAACTCCAGACCCAGGCCCTGTTCCATATCCACCTGGTCCTGATCCAATTCCAATTCCTTCTCCAACTCCAGACCCAGGCCCTGTTCCATATCCACCTGGTCCTGATCCAATTCCAATTCCTT
>JAQSVH010040559.1:0-10020 GCA_029448705.1 Adansonia digitata | reverse complement strand
TTCTAATAGGAGAACGTGTGATTTTAATGTATTTATTTATATTAATAATTTTAATTTTTTTATAAATTTTTTATTTCATCAAATTTAATGAAAAATGTTAATTAGCATAAAAAAAGATTTAAGTGTTAAAATGGAAATATATATATATATATGTTAGTTTTTCAACAAGTGCAGATACACGTGAATTATTTAAAATATAAAGATTATAATTATTACAATAAATTTTACAAATAAAGTTTTTAAATAATTAATTTAATGTAATAATTTTAAAAAGATATAATTGATTATTTACTTATAAGTTAATTTTTTTAAATTATTATATTTTTAATATAAATATATTATTTCAATATGACATTATAAAATTGGTATTTATAAAAATATATAGTTTCTATACTTAATAATAAATTATAAATATTTAGCAATTATAATTATAAAATTTACTGATATCTTCAAACATTTATTACTGCATTAATAATTTTTTTATGTTGTATATAATTTACTATTATTTTAATCATATATTATAAATTATTTATTATTATGTTATGAAATGTTTACACTGTTAATCGGTTATTATTATCTTATCATTTACTAATATGTTATACATCATACACCAATATTATCTACATACTAAAACAATATATGGTTTATTGCTTTTCAACTACATCAATTTACAAAATGAGTAACATTAAAAGGCATGATTATTTTTTGCACCTTTGTTTACCATTTAATAATCAAGATGTAATTTTCCAATAATTTTTATAAAAAAAAAAACAAAATACATTAACTTAACAGTACTAAAATAGTAATTATAAAGTTATAAAATATCATAGGTTTATAGCCTTTTTTTAGTAATCTTGGTATAAAATTAGTAACCTCAAAATGTTTTCTTTTTTAGTAACATTTATCTAATATTTAGCTATTTCAATTTTGTCTAAAATAATACAATAATTGAGATGACTAAATGTACCAAAACGAATTTAATAATACACCATAATGTGGTTATCATATTGCTCAACACAAATATGCAAGAACATTTTTAACTAAAAAAATTTTATATTCTTAAAAATTAATTTTTTTTTAAAACTATTGGCTTTGTTCTTGTAAAAATCTCTTAAACACTAAATATTTCAAAATAAAAAAGAAATAATAATATAATGAAATTAATTAACTTAAGCTTACTATTGATACACATATTAGTAATAACAAAAGTAAAATGTTTAAATAAAAATTAAAGAATAAATAGAAAATTAAATATGTGTTTATTTAGAAATAAGAAAATTCAGTTCTTTATATAACAATTAAAAAAATAAAATCAGTTTAAGATTTTCATATTATATTTCCTAAGATAAAAATTCATTTAGATATTGACTAAATTGTGAGTCAATCCTCTAAATTGACATAATTATAAAACTTAAAATTAGAATTGCAACTTGGTGTTATAAATATGATGATACTTTTAATTAAAAGTATAAAAATTATTTATTATTGTGTTATCAATTGTTTACTACCATGCTATTTTATCAATGATTCATTATATACTAATATGTTATTAATAATTATGCACTATATTATCATTCATTTACTAATATATTATCAAACATATTTCATGTGTAATTAATCATTTATGACTATGCTACTAATCATGTATGATTATGGAATTAATCTTTTTCTACTATTATATTCATCATTTACTAATTACTTAATTTTTTTTTATAAATTTTATTTTCATAAAACTAATCAACTTTGTTATATCCCCTCACCAACTCTATCACCAAATCTAACTTCGATAAGAAATAAGTCTTGAAGGATAGTTGGGTAACTTCAGACTCTGTGAGTTTGATAGTCATGCAACCTCTACTCGCCCAGAGTTTCAAATTAGGTAAAACTTCTAGCAAGGCCTATATAAAGGAGTAGCATCAGCACTTCTGAGGTATGAGCTCTTAGATTTCTTTCGTTCTCTCTTTGTTCTTTACTTACAACATCTGTTACTGACTTAAGCAGTCGAGTGTTCCCCCCGGAGTCAAACTATGGGCCTCTCTCACCTTTGTTGTTTTGCATGTTTCTTCCTCAAAATCTCTATTGTTGCATCAACAATTGGAGCCGTTTGTGGGAACCTTATCATTCTCATGGCTTAGCAACGATAGCTATTTTCCTTACCAGATACAAAGAAAAGCTCATGGCTACCCAAGCGACTGACTTCGCTCCCATTACTCAAGCCATGACAATAATGAATCAAGTGCCCATGGAACCTCAGCCTGACCTTACAACATCTAATCCTACAGTAACTAAAGGGCTCACTTCTACGGTTATAACCATGGTACCCATCCCTTCTAACTTCCCATATGTTCTTCCTTATTTTCAAACACCCATCACACCAAATCCTTGGCCTCAACCGCTAAACAACTTCCAGAATCTCTTAACCTTCCATCACTATTATTGCAGCCAAAGTTTACCGCAACCAACCCAAACACTTATATTCAAGAAAGCCCGTCATCCCTTAGTGCTATTGTTACTAGAACTAGTATTCCTAATACATCTACCATAAACACACTGGCAGTTGACTTAGGAAATCAATCTAAAATAACATGTCCTTACCACCACCAACATCCCAAGTCGATCTGTAGAGTTAATTTTAGGCATTGACCAGCCAGATGGAGACCCAACAAGCCTTCATTCAACAATAATATCAAAAGGAGTTAGCGCCCAACAAACCATCATCCAATAGCAACAACAACAAATTAATCAACTTATACAATCTGGTGGCCAAAATCAGTTACCTGGTAGATCTAATAGTAGGAACCGTAGCCTGAGCACAAGAGATCAACAGACAAGTCAGGAACATTAGGAAATCTAAGAGAGTTCATACTCCACTCCTGAGTGCGACCCATACGAAAAACAAGAAGACAGAAATCGCCACAGATAAGGTTCCCTGTTAGCTGAACAAGTGGTAGTCCTCCACCAGGAAATTAAAAATCTGAAGCAGCCGAGGAAGGATGATTGGGAATGGTTAGAGATTGAGCATAATCTGGTATCCTCAGTGATCTAAAAAGCTCCAGGTCCTAAAAAGATCAAGCTCCTATTAGATACGTATGATGGACTCGACAGATCACTTAAATCACTTTCGGGCATTCCATAACCTACGGGACATACCTGATGCAATCCAATGTAGGATATTCCCAATGACTCTACGAGAGCCCGTCCGCATTTGGTGGTACTCTTTGAAACTAGGGTCCATCACAAACTTTGATCAGTTGGCTCGCTAATTCCTCACTCACTTCAGTAGTTATCGAACGGCAGCCAGAACAGCAGCTAGCCTAATGATTGTTAAATAAAACCCAGATGAAACACTCCACGATTATGTCATGCCTTTTAACACAGCTACACTGGAGGTCAAAGATCTCAACAATGAATGGGCTATCCAGGCCTTCATCTTTGGGGTCTATCATAAGCACCTAAAGTATGCTTTGATGGACGCTCAGCCGGTCAAACTATATCAACTCTATGAAAAGGTGCAAAAATACGCCGACATAGAAGACGTTGAGATCACAAATCATAAATTCGAATGCCCTAACTGAGATCGATGGAGTGATTGTTTTAAGCAAAACCTAAGAAGAAGAGAATAGTTCCCCTAAAAGGACAGACTGGATAGCCGCCAAGATAGTAAGTTTGGGTTGACAACAAATCAAATCCAAACAACTAGGAAGAGAGATTGGCCACCACTATTGACCTCTCACAGTCTCTACAGACCTCTCAGGGTCTCTATAAAATACAACCTCTCACGGTCTCAACAAATCATGACCTTTCATGGTCTTAACAAATCATGACCTCTCACAGTCAATCTTCAATTAAAGGCTAAACTTAGCCCCAACAAGGACCTTTCATGGTCAATCTACAATCAAAGGTCATGATTCATACCACCGGCGACCTTCATGTTACTCATCGGCGAGCATAAGTTCTATTTCACTGGAAAGCTCCATTCAACATCAGATCATTTTCATGCCAGAAAAAACCATTCATTTGCAACATAGACATTTATTCCCCAAATTTATCTTTACTTAACATTGTTAAGGTGACAAATTCTCTCAGATCGCTATTTTCTCAGCAAACATTATTTTTGGCTTGTGAACGACCACTTTATAATCGTCCATGGCCCTAGGTGGCAATTGTTATATCCCCTTACTAACTCTATCACCAAATCTAACTTCAATAAGGAATAAGTCTTGAAGGATAGTTGGATAACTTTAGACTCTGTGAGTTTGATAATCATGCAACCTCTACTCGCCCAGAGTTTCAAATTAGGTAAAACTCTTATCAAGGCCTATATGAAGGAGTAGTATTAGCACTTCTGAGGTATGAGCTCCTAGAATTCTCTTGTTCTCTCTTTGTTCTTTATTCACAGCATCCTTTACTGACTTAAGCATCGAAGTTTTTCCCCCGGAGTCAAACTTTGGGCCTTTCTCACTTTTGCTGTTTTACAGGTTTCCTCCTCAAAATCTCCATTGTTGCATCAACGAACTTATTTATACAAATTAATACTATATAGGAATTTACTAAATATTATGTAGTTTAACAACCTTTTAGTAACTTTAGTATGCAAATTAGTAAGTAATATGTTACATTTATTATATCATTTATCCATCATTTAAAAATTTCTTATGTATTTTTTTGAGACAATTCTATAAAAATTCATTAATTTATAAGGTTATTGGAATATAAGATATTTATTTATTGAAATAATGATAATTCTATAACTTTTTCATTACCTTAATATGTAGATTATTTTTAGTAATTTGTATCATTATATAGCGATAATGGACATACATGCCTTTGTAAATAAATTTTATAAAAAAAGAGCAAAATTCAGTAATTTAGTAATTTTTTAATATCATGTGGACTATATTTTTAAATATCTATTAATTTAAATTTAAATTAATCAATAAAAGCAAATATTTAAATAGAAATTTTTTTTTATTTGGAAAGTAGATTAATATTATGTGGGCTTTTTTTTGAATATCTATTAATTTAAATTTAAATAGATTATTAAAATTACTTATTTAAAATAAGATAGTTTTTTAATTTCAAAATTTTAATCATTTTTAAAACTTTTAAAGTTCACAGTTTTATATATAGATGATATTTATGTTTCCACTAAAAAAGAGAAAGACATAATTTTGGATAACCCAAAAATAAAAGATCGATATTTTGAAAAGAAATTATTTAATGTATTATGATTACTATATATATATTTACACACACATACACATACACGCACAAGATCCTTTTACGGATTCATTTGTTTCACAAAAATTAACATCTAGAAATTTTTTTTGAAAAATTTAGAAAAAGTAAAAATTTTTTGATATTTGGATGATTCAATGTAGCATATGATGATGCTTGCATCTTTGTTGCCATAGACTTTCTATCATATTGTAGCAGATTAAACTTGAGATCTTAGTGATATATATAGAGCATGTTTTTAGTTCATCAGATGTTTGATTAAATGGTATTGATATTGATCATGCCATGCCTAGACCATTGATGTTATGTGCTTGTGTTTTAGTTAATAATATGTTTAGCATAATACTTGCTTGATGAGTGCCCTAGACGGGCTATGATTAATCATGGTCCTTGATTTTATCTATTTGATACCATTAAGCTTGGGGTTAATGAAGCTCTTAATGCTTGGACTCATTGCTAGACAAAACTATACATGTTCTGTATTTTTAAGCTATCAAAAAATAGTTTGTAACCTATTTAAGTTAATTCATGGGAGCTTTGTGCTGTTCTTATGAAATAATGTGGTTAGTGGATCGTTCCGATACACTATTAGCCTAGTCGCCTAGAATGTACTTGTGAACCCATTGCATGGATCTTTAGGATCAAACATTCACGTGTTTCAAAGCTTAACTTGAGTCTAAAAGAACAGAAAAATAAATAGTCTTTTATTTTAGCTATTGGCAGCAGTTTAACCCAATTTGAAAAATTATTTTCAAGCCCTAAGATTTTTTTTTTATTTTTCCACTATTTTTCCCTAAGCATCGAGTTGACTTTCCAATAAACTTTGGTTTGTCCTGAAAAGAGCTTAGATGAGGAAGTTATGATTTTTTTGATTGTGAGTTGTTTGAAACCCCTAAGGCTCATAATCAAAGCTCATTAAGATCTATTTTTGACCCTAAAAAAACTTCTCATGATTCTTTAAATATTTTTTTCTGAAAACTATTCTCAACTAACTTTCCAAAGATATATCGTTTGTAGCATTTTGAGTCTAGGATGACTTTTCAAAGTTTGCTGCACCTATTTCCTTGCACCTTTTGTTAGTGCTGAACCGAGTCTGACTTCAAAATTATTTTCACCTAGAATGCAATTTTCTGGAGTCGCAATATGCTGGCACATTAATCTTGAGGCATCGGATTTAAATAAGGATAAATCCTTTGTTTTCTTTTTTTTTTCTTTATGCTCGCGTCAGCGACTGAGTTATTGAAGTGAATCACTCACCCGACTTAACCCTAAATAATCATTATGTAACAACCTTTTGATTAAGAGTCATGCCAATCTATTTTGGCGAGGTGAGATTAGTCACTTACCGGTGTTTATCTTTTGAAGGTTATAAAACCTTAAAAAACAAACTCTGAAGTTTATATTAATATTAGAGATTCACTTGAAAAGGGTTCAGGAGTCAATTATGTCACAAGTAAGGGTTCAATCCCTCTTGTGATGCCCATTGATCAATACCTTTAATTACATGTTAAATCTCGATTTTTATTCAGTTTGGCATCTGGATTTAATCATAAGTTTTGTATTTCAGAAGACTAAAATAATTTTATTGTTTCCTGCATGAGAAAAATTTGTTTTTAATATTTTTAAAATCAAAATATCATTCATACCTTGTAGGATGAAGCCAAAGAAATGCAAAGTTTTGTTTTATGAAATTTGAAAAAAAATTGATTTTACTCATTTTGAAAAGAGTACCTTATTATTAAAATAACCCATTAACCCCTCCTATATTTTGGGAGAAATTCACATACTATCTTAACTTTGTGATAGTGCCTTAATTTTGAAAACAATAGTTTATTAATAAAATTAAAGATGAGACTCGATCTAGGATTTGGTTTTGATGGAATGTAAGAAACTAATCCCAAACACTTAAATTTTTATAGGTAGTGGGAAGCTAAGAAAAAACTAGGTTTGGTCTCGACAAAGTATAGACTTAAACTTAAGGGACTCGATTTCTATAGAAAGTAAGAAACTTAAATTCAATCTAGACCCAGTCTCGGTGGGAAGTATAGACCTAAGCCTAAAAGACTCGGTTTCTATGGAAAGTATGAAACCTAAACTAAAATAGGACTTGGTCTCGATGGAAAGTGTAGACCTAAGCCTAAAAGACTCGATTTTTATGGAAAGTGGGAAACTTAAACTAAACTAGAACTTGGTCTTCATGAAAAGTACATACCTAAGCCTAGTGACTCGGTTTCTGCAGAAAGTAGGAAACCAAAATTAAACTATGGCCTAGTCTTGATCGAAGGTATAGACTTAAGCCTAAAAGACTTGGTTTCTATGGAATGTGAGAAACCTAAACTAACCTAGAACTTGGTCTTGACAGAAAGTATGGACCTAAACTTAGTGACTCGATTTGGCTGTAGTTTGACCAAATTACACTAAGCTTGTAACTTTTAAACTAAATATGACCTAAATAACAAAAATTGCTAATAGGACCTTAAACTTTCTCAATTTGCAATTCTACTGCTAAAGAGTTGAAAAATTTTTGTTAATATTCTTGAAGTTCTTGTAAATAGATCCTTAAACTTTTTAATAATTAAACATATTTTCAATAAATTTTTTGTTAATATTCTTTAAAAAATGTCTGGTCTGATTTCTATTATAAAAATGTTTCATAAGTTAACAACTAGTACAATATATTATTATAAAATATAAATTTTGTAATTAAAAAAAAGTCTTATTCGGGCTGGGTCCAGCTTGGTCTAGGCTTGAAATTCTTTCTTTAAGATTTGGCTTGTTTTTTAAACGGTCTTTTTTTTTTTTTTTGCATAAGCTTATTTATCAGGCTTAATATATTTATACAAATCCTCTCAAATATTAGGTGAGCTTACGAGTTTGAGCAGGTAGCTTGGTCTTTGAACATGTCTAAATACCTTTCTTTAAATGTTGTTCCCAAGTAGGGATATTTTGTATAGTTTGCAATTGTGATTCAATTTAAACTTTAAGTTCATTGATTTATATTTTTAATGTTAAAAATTTGGTATTAATGTTTTTGTTCATATATATGAAAAATAGATGACAATGATGATGATGATGATGGTGATGATGATAACAATATTATTCTAAAATTTCTCCATAGTTGAAAAGCATTAAAGATTTTTTATGGACATTTTTCTCAAAATTTCCTAATGTAAGGAATAACTTAACGAATTTTATCAAAACACAAGTGAATATTTTGAAATATATTGAGAATTAAATTGAAGTAATAATAAAACTAGTTTAAAATAAATGAAAATAATATACAGATACTATTAACAATATTTAGCTCATAGTTTCATTTTATATTAAAAAGATTATGATTTAAAGAATTTTAAAAAAATTTAAATATTTTACCAATTAATTATTATCTTATTGAAGATTCATAAGTTCAAACTTTATAAAAAAAATTGCCACTTGGGTGCAATCAAGAGAGCTTTAGAAGGGTTCGAGGGTTTGATTTGTGGGTTAGTGGCGTGGAAAATTTGTCATAACTCTCAAAAATAAACTGCTGGTTGTTCATATACATATATATGTGTATGTGTGTGTGTGTCTCTATATATATATATATATCGTACACAGTATAATTAAAAATTGAATAACTGAATAATTAAGGGTTTCTTTTGAAAAAATGGTGAGGTTTTTTTTTTTTTTTCACATGATGCCGTATATAACTAATTTGAACAAATAATTATATATAATTTGGTTACAAAAAATTGAGTTTTATAATTACGCAAATAAAGTTGGGACCCTTTGATAAACATGCATCAGTCAAATATAAATTAGTTACCAAATATTTTCAGCTAGCTGTAACTACAAAACTTGAAGTTAGCAATATTTTGAGGTCTTTTATTAAATAAATTGCAATTGGGTTCATATATTTTTATTTTCTTTGCATCAAATACTTGACTGTAATATTTACCCATTAGTACGTTCAACCAGCATCCCCAAAATAATTAAATAAAAACAGGTATATTGCATTAAAAACTGAGTTGGAAGCCATACATTGACTTTGAATTGGAGAGTAAAGAATATATTCAAAAATAATTTAAAACGTTTCAATATATGAAAAGCAATAGAAATTCCATCCCACTGTAGGCTCTAAACGAATTATAGGATTAGTAATTTGCCATTATTTACAGAAACTATACCTTAAAATAAGCAAAACAAAAAGGATTCTATTGGGAACACAGAGAGATCTTATGGATCAAAATTAAAGGATACGTTAATTATTTAAAAGTAGTTTAGCCATTTCATTAGCTAGTTTCTTTGTTTTGGTTAAAAGCTTACATTATCCTTTTCCTTCAAGCATTATTGAGTTACCAGGTTAAAGGGTTACATCACTTTTGACAAATTCCTTTCAGGAATTTTTCGGCTAAAAATATTATTAAATGGTCCAATTGCTATGACCAAATAAATAAATTTCAGTTGATGAATACTCCACGGATGAACAAGTTCCAAAATGGCATCCAGTGAGGACACATTTACCGGCAGCAGCCTGCATGTTGGGTTTAAAACCATATTATTATATTGCAAAGTAGCTGCCGAATTCAACCCTTTCACCGCAAACATTAACCTAAGAAAAAGCCATCATCAGACCTATTCGTTTCGCCCGAACGCATTGGAGTTTTATTTATGGCTCCTTAGTAGACTTGATCTTTCAACGATATAGCATTGGTCAAACAAACCTGAATACTTCGAGGGAAACAACCAATAACAAAGGCTTGTAGATATATATTAAGGTCAGATGTTAGATAGAATTAGAAA
>JAQSVH010040548.1:0-10020 GCA_029448705.1 Adansonia digitata | reverse complement strand
AACCCCAGCGTGGAGCTGAGCAAGCAACTTATTAGTGGAGGACATGTCAACAGGCGAGTCGGCATCTTTCAAGATGGATTCATACTTATGTGGAAGTTGTATTTTCTTTGTTTCCTCCACGGCCACCACTCTGCAGCACGATTCTGAATCAACTAGCTCCGGGTTTGCCGTTTTTTCCATTGGCTGGGCTTTGCTTTCCTGGTTTTGGAGCTTTAGTTTGCTGTTGTTTTCTTTGTGTAGTTGAGAGTCCGAGTCCCGCGACAGTGAAGCCCCCATCTTTAATTAGAGCTATCCCCTCTTCCATGGAGGACTGTATTTATAGTTAGGAAGCCAAATTATGGACACACGATGCATGTACGATACGAAAAACATATTGATACGGGAATTTTAAAAAATTAGAACAGGACAAAACAATAATATTTTTTTAATATAGTAATATAAAATAGAAATATAAAGTTGATATTTTTTAATTAAATAATAATTTACAAAATAATTGTTCGATTTTTTAAAATTAATTAATTAGAAAAAAAAGCATATATTCATACATATCAGCAACTGAAAGTCTGAGGCTAAAAGAAAAAAAAAAAATTCGTAAATTGATTGATCATGGGAATCAATTTTATGCTTGAATAGGATATGAATATAGTTTCTTCTTCTTTTTTTTTTTTTTTTAAATTTGGAAAAAGGGTCAGAAAAATGGTTCGTGTAACATTGATCAGAAGAGTTTCATATTCTTCGATAAGACATGGATCCATTTCAGTCATTTTTATTCCTTACCAATCTTTAGAAGAGACTACCACCATCTTAAAGGTAAAGCAAAAGGGCTGGGGGGAAGAAAAAAGAATCATATTCTTTTGCCGAAGGTTTTGCTTTTTCCACCGACATGAGCCATGACTTTTTTTATTATGTATTTGTCTTCATATATACTAGTCTCGACCTTTCAATTAAATAGGTTGGATTGATTTTGAATTACGATTAACGAAGTTTAAATGTGAGTTTGTAAATATTTATAAATGTGTATAAAATACGAGTATATATATATATATTAGATTTTGTTTAAATTTTTTTATATATTTGAAAGAACATATTTTACTTATATATAGAGATAGAGTTAGACAAATTATTTTGTGTCAAAAATAAACATAAAGAAATATAATTTTTTTTAAAAAAATTAATACGTTGAGCTTAATAAATAATCTATGTAGTATACTTATTTGATGGGGTCTTAAAAGATTAATGTATAATACATTAGAAAAATTAATAATTTTTTTTAAATAAATATGTCAATAAATTTTAATACATAAAATTAAATTTTTATGCAAAAGTAAAAAAACTAAGTAAATATGAAATTTTGGATGGTC
This sequence comes from Adansonia digitata, assembly GCA_029448705.1. Classification (NCBI taxonomy): domain Eukaryota; kingdom Viridiplantae; phylum Streptophyta; class Magnoliopsida; order Malvales; family Malvaceae; genus Adansonia; species Adansonia digitata. Next base: position 8,659 of record JAQSVH010040548.1, on the reverse strand, counting down.
AATCTAATTATATTTAATATATAAATACAAATAAATATATATATTAAGAGAATTCTCAAAATTTTTTGAGGCCGTAAGTAAGCTCCATCTTGCTCATATCCAAATAAATATATATGAAACAAATATGTCGGATATAAATGCTTTAAAAAAAATTTATATAGATTTCGAGTAACATAGCTTTACTGCAAATTTTCTCTTCCACTTATCTCCAAAAGAAAATTGATGTGCTTGAAAAACTCAAAAATCATTCTGTTCTAGATGACAAGCCAAATGTAACTATTATTTTCGTTAAAGGTTCCCCTGTTAATGTAAGTTTTAAAAGATATTATTATGGAACTATTTTTTGTTTTTAAAATTTTTAAGAATAATTTAAGATAATTATAGTTCTCCTCAATTTTTCTAATTTTGTTTTTGTTATAAACTCAATTGATGAATTTGTCAAAGAATCATTTAAATAGATTTATTGTAAATATTTTGTGTAACTTATTATTCATCAATCTATTAATAAAAGTTTCAATTTTTTTAACATTCTACTTAACATAGTCACTACGATATAATTACGACATTATATTGTCATTATTATCATTCCATTTCATTGTAACAATATAATTATGAAAACTTGCACTTTCATTCATCACTTTCCAACGTATAACACAAATGAAAAGCAATCTACTTCTTTTTAAGGTATAACACACATACACGTATCCGCACTCACATATAATATATTATTTATATTTACTTCTTTTCCTTGATGACAGCATGGTGAAGTCTTAAACCACCCTTCCATTTCCCACTCCAAACTTCATATAAACCGAAGTAAAGCCTTTTGTCAATTTCTTCGGGAACCTCGACAAGGAATGGGTCATCATTGCTAGGAACTTCAGTTGGCTCTTTAGGCAGATTTTCAATTTCTTTTAACCTTTTCCATTTGTACTTTCCTTTCCTTCCTACTTTAGCCATCAAGAAAACTTGCACCCCTTTCCAACCAAATGCATTGCTTTTCAGGCTCAATGTGAAGCTGATTTGATATAAGGTGGATGCTTTTACTTTCCGTGAACCAGTCACTTCGAGCCAGGAAACTTGAATCAGCTCTGCAACTTCGTCGGCATTGCTCCTGTATAGAGTCAATTTTTTTATGAAAGGATGTTACTTTGGCAAAATCGATGACTGTTGGTAGAAGCAATAGCATGAACAATAAAAATATATTTTTTATATATGAATATATAATAAAATTATAATATTGATACTTTTGAATTAAATATTGATATTCAAAGCAAATAGTTTTTTATTTTTTTAAGATTACTTTTGAATTTAAAAACTTGAATCTTTAAAAATTCATTAGAATCGAATTTTTTATTGTTGATTTCATAACTAAGAGAAACATGCCAAAAAAAAATTCATTATATATTTAAACATGTCCGGATATGTCTAACATATCTCGATCATGTTTTGACCGTATCCAAGTTTATTTTTATTTTTTTAACATATTTGACACATATGCTGCTGTGGCAAAGCTATGCCCGCATTTGACAATTGAACACTTCTTGATAGAAGTGTTCGTGTTTTATAATTTATTGTATATATATATATATATAAACAAACGAGTGCACACACAAAAAAACAAACCCTTACTATAGTATTATCAAATTATAGACATATAAAATAAATTTTTTACCCTGTCGAAGAAGATGATCGAGAAGGGATGCGCCAGCAGCGACGGTCATTCCCCCAAACAATGTTAAATGCTCTGGGTTTAAGTAGAAAACATGAATTATCCTGCGAAAAATAAGTTCCGAAACTCACGTTTTTGTTGGTTACTAAACAAAAATGATTAAAACATATGGGTTCATTCATGCATGCATGCATATGTAATATACACACACATATATATAATCATTCATGCTTGCATATGTAAGTAATACACACACACACACATATATATATATACAGGTGTTTACCTCGTTTGGTATTATAGCATCTTTTTCTGCATCATGATGAGGTTTAGTAGCCATGGTGAAGATACATATGTTAATGGTGATATCAGGTTTAAGGTGAAAGGCTGGCAATGAATGTGGGGGAGAGGCCTTAATTTACTTTTATACATTGGCAAAGAGAAAGGGTGGCGTAAGGTTTTCTTAGGAATGAAGGTTGGGAATTTTTTTTTTTTTATGACAGTTCAAAAGCAAATTGAAAATCAAATCAATCTAATAATGGGCGTCTTTGATTTTGATGGTCGAAAGCAAGTGACATCAACTTTAATTAAAAATTTATCAAAAACTTTGAAATAAAACAAAAAATATAAATTAAAAATATTTATTTTTTACTCACAAAATAATTTCTTTATCTATTTATATATTTTTTAAAACTTACTCAAATTACGTATTATTTTAATATACAAAAGATGGTAATATATAAAAATAAAAAAAATTATAAATATCAAAATTTAAATATTAAATATATTAAATATCACTTTTAAAAGTAGTAAAGGAATAAAGTGGAAAAATATTTAAATGACTATTCTGCTTTAAAAAATAAAGTAAAATACGAATGTGGGAATATATAAGAGTAGAATACGAAAAAGGAGGTTACTATTCAACAAAGATGGCCTTTGAATTATTTTGAGGTCTTAATTTAATTGTTATTATGTTTATAATAAAATTGGATTAATATGATTTACAGAGTTTAATTCCCTTTTGACATTACCCATATTAAAAAAAAAAAGGAGAGGGAAATGAAAATTTATGTACTTTTCTAGAATATTTAATTTTAATAATCAATATTAAATTTATTCAGCGGCAAAGCACATTCGTTTTCTCACCACTTGAGCATTAGACCTGTCCGTACTCCATTAGCACTTGGACTTTTTACGAGCCGAATCATTTGTTTAATTTGAATTAGATTAAACTTTGCTTTAATAATTTAAATTAATTTTAATTCGTATAATTTGAATTATTATTTAATGATAAAAATTTTAATTTTAATTTAATATATAAATATTAATATATTTTTTTAATATTTTAATATTATTTAAACGGTAAAATGGAGTGTCAAGTCGATCTAGTTTGATTCAATCTTGAATAAAAAAGAAAGAGATTTTTTGGGCGTCACTCAACTTAGCCTATGGACATATAAACACATGCATTCGTTCCAAAAATTATACAAATTTATATCATAATCATATCATGTTTTTTTCGGTCCAAGCGTGTTACTCAAACTTGAGTATGTCGAATTCATATATATCTCTAATATGAATATATTTAATTTTTAAAAGTTTTTCCATATATTAATTACAATTGTTAAAAACATATGCATATTTTAAAGCAAATAAACCATCCAAGAAACATAGTGGTTGCTCACATTGCTGGGATGCTGTTTTTCAGTAACAATGCTTCAGTTTACCCTTGATTCATCAATTTCCAATTTTTAGGTCACTGTAATTTTGATTGGGTATATTCTGAGTCTCATGGTTTCTGAGGTGTCTGCATATGGTGTGGGATAAGATGTCTTTTGAGTGTGATTGTTAAATTAGCAATGATCAATTTCTGACAATTAAGGTTAAGTGGATTAAATAGAATTTCAACTATGTTACGTGCTATGTTTATGGTCCTTGTGATTCGATTGCAAAAGAGTTGTGTGGGAGGAGATTTTCTTGCTCAAATCATCTATGTCTGGAATCAATGTGTGTAGCGGGGGACGTCAATGCAGTAAGATTACAGTTTGAACGGAGTACGATTCTCATGGCGGTGGCGATATTTTTGACGTCTATGAATTTATTGAGAATGATAGGGTACGTCGATCATTGGAAAGAAAATTGAGGTACGGATGGAACAATTGGAACGAATAGATTAGACAGATTTCTCATTACATCGGAATGCTTGTTTCAGTCTCAAAATTGAAGCTCAATTGCTTGCTTAGATGCTTTAAAAAGGAGGGCTTCAGATCACTATCCATATTTGTCGGCTTGGGTGTTCATTGATTTGGGTCCTCGGCCTTTCAAAGTCTGTGACTTGTTGGTTCAATGACATACCACTCGCTGATTAATTGCTTGTGGAATGATAGATACTTTAGCTAAGTTTTGGGTGGACAAAGTTTAAAATTTCATTGCTTGGTCAATGGTGATGTGGAGCTCATGAAGTGGAGATTGTACCCAAGTTAGTTCAGAAACGGTAATGGCGATGGTTTAGTACTCAGCTTCTATGGAGGACATAGCATGCGGTTTTGGTTCTTAGAATTTTGAGGAAAAGAAAAAAAGGCTCGCCACCAAGATCAATTAAGCTGATGCACAAGTTTTATCATCAACAGAATCCGTACATACTGTTAACTATGAAGCTGATATTTGTGGTGATGTCCAGAAGGTGGTCGCTACTTTTCGAAGTGTTCGCTTCTCATGTCCAAAATATTTTATCGTATATTTACGTTTTCTGCTAGGAATGTGCATGGCATGTTATTTGCGTCGTGTTTTTGGTTAAGACTTTTTGGCATTGGGATGTTGGACACGCTATAGACACCTGTCTCTTTTGTGATGCTAGCTTAATCTAGCTTTTCACCCTTTTGGTTGTTCAATAAAGTTTATTTGACTTAGCAATACACACACACACACATATATATATATATATATAGATGCATGTTCTGGTTCTAGATTATTCTCTTTCAACTGGTTCTTTGTTGCTGCAATATTTTGAAAACAAGCATGGAATCAATGTGAAGTCATGTGTTACCAAATATTCCCTTTAGATCTATTTAACTTGCTGCCTACTCTATCACCGTACCATCTCTGTCTTTTTTTTTTTTTGGGTTCCTTGGACCTGTCTCGCCTTCGATGTCGAGCGTCGTCTGACACACAAGATTCCAGGCATTCATCTTTCAACTCGAATGGTTCTAATTCTAAACCTTCCCAGCAAGGAAAGGAGTAATTTATAACTAGCTTAGCATTGTTATTGGAAAAAAATTCGATTGAAAAATATGTTTAAAAACTTTGATGTAAAAAAATAATTTAATAATTTTTAAATGTTTGATATTATTTTAAAAAAAAATATTGAAATGTAAAAGAAAAAAATATGTAAAATAATAAAAATTTAAAAATGTACAGATAATAAAATTATTTTATTTAAAAGTTAACGTTCGTATAATAAAAAAATTTATTTTATTGCTTTTTTATTTAAGTTGTTAAATCATAATTTTAATTAATTTTTGTTACTTCGTGCACCTTTAAAATAAGATTTTCGCAAAAAAATTTAAATAATTATCACCTTATAACTTTAAAATCATATTTTATAATTTAAACTCTAGACTTAAATGATTTTAAGCAGACTAAACTATTTTTTGTTTAAACTAAATATATAAGCTTACATTTGTCCCCGATGGATGCAACGGAAAGAATTAGGGCCAAAATAATCAGTATCAATGAATATTTCTATATGATTTCTCGTAAGGTTATCATTGTGCTTGGGATTATTATTATTATTATTATTGGTTTGAGGCACATTCTTCGATAATATCTCGAATATAATTGCATCTCATGTACCGAAAGAGGAAGAGAAAAACCATTGTTAGGCGCAGACTTATGAGCCGAAATGCCAACAAGATAAATAATCTATAGCCTATGGATCATGTTACATGTGTAAACTCTATCTCAAAAATTTTATAGTATACTAAAACGCAATATAAAATCGATTTTGAAGTTTAATTTAGGTGGTTTAGGTATATTGAAAATGGTGTTTAATAGTTTTGAAATTCGAATATCTTATTTACAATCAGTTTTTTTTTTTTTTAAATTTTCAGCAACTTTTGTATTAAAAAATTGCCATGAAACTTTGAAATTGTATATTCTCTTCTCTTCTGTTTTGAATATTTGTTGACTTAAGCATTAGAATACATCTCGAAATATCAATTTTCACATCGCTTTTAACTATTTTCTCTCCTTCACAGGTCCCTAGAATCCTCAAATGGCTCCACTTCTCGAGTTCTCCTTCATTACTGTAAAATTCCATCAACAATTACTAAGGGATTTTGAGTCGGTTGCTGGTTCCTTGGTGTGAATAAGATTAGAAAGTTGTCGAGTAGAACTTGAAATAGAGACAAAGATCAAAAGAATGTCAAAGTTTAGTGTCGAAGTTTATGTTTCAAGACACATTTCAATACTTTAGTGATTTTTTTTTTCACTTACATCACACATTTTATACATGAGGTTATGGAAAATCTTAGGTTGCCTACCTGTTCTACTTGTCAATCGGTAATTGGCAACCCACATCAATATTATGTTAGGAAAAGATAACAAGAAAGAGATAACACAACCTGATAAAAATAAAATTTTTTATAACTTAATGGCTAATTAAAAAAAAAAATGTGAAGTGCCTATATGTATAGGCCCATATCGAAACAAACAAAGCTTTAGGATCACTTCGTCACTAACAAAGGTCCACTACAACCACTAGCACATTATTAGCAACAATATCCACTACATAATTGACTAAAACAAACTTCAAACTGCTAACAACCCATGAACCCCACTAACTTGGTAACACCCTTTGAATCACATCTCAACACTCCCCCTTGATTCAAAGTTGCACACAAAGTAATCCTCTTAAGTAGTAGAACTTCTCCTTTGATAAAGCCTTTGTAAGTATGTCCGCCAGCTGCTCGTTGATACTACAATATCTCAAGGCTATCTCCTCCTTTGCGGTAAGGTCATGAATGAAATGGTGACGCAGCTTGATATGCTTTGTTCTGTTGTGAAATGTTGGATTGTTTGTTAAAGAGATCGTTGCTTTGTTTTTTGACAAAATATCTTTGTTGGTTCTTCTTGCTCCTATTGAAGTTCAGTTGACACCCTTCTTAGCCAAATGGCTTGATAAGCTACTGAAGTTGCTGTAACGTACTCAACTTCCGAGGTTGACAATGCCACTATTACTTGCTTCTTTGAGCTCTGAATAATAACTCTTGATCCTTAGTGAAAACATTAGCTGAAATGCTTCATCTATCATCCAACGAATCTGCCCAATCTCTGTTCGTTAACCCATATAATGTAAAATTGAAAACTTAGAGTACCAAATTCCATACTCCATAGTTTCAGCAATATAACGCAAAACTTACTTTGCTGCTCCATAATGAACCTTTAAAGGTCATTGCATGAACCTGGAAATAACAAAAACAGGAAATGCAATATCGAGTCGAGTGTGCGTTAAATAAGTCAAGCCTCCAACCAAGCTTCTGAACCTCCTAGCATTTGCCATTTCTATTCTATCTTCATGCTGCAATTTTCATTAATATTCATAGGTGTAGCTATAGGCTTGTAATTAAGCATGCCAAATTTACTGAGAAGGTCCTAGGTACATTTCATTTGTGAAATAAAAATTCCATCTTCAACTTGATGGACTTCAAGGCCAAGGAAATAATGTAATAAACCCATATCTGAAATCTCAAATTCTTGCATCACTTGAGACTTAAACTCATCCACAAGAGAATTGGAGGAACTAGTGTAAATGATATCATCAACATAGAGACATAATGATGAAATCATTTTTACCTTTCTTTTTCACATACAAAGTGAGCTCGTTCTCATTTCCAATGTACCCATTTTTTTGAAAATACCATCGGTCTTGCTATACCAAGCTCGTGGAGCTTGCTTCAATCCATACAATGCCTTTTTTCAACTTGTACACTTTTGTTTCGTTGCCCTCCTTTATGAAACCTTTTGGCTGTGCTACATAGACCTTTTCTTGTAAACCTCCATTGAGAAATGTCGACTTGACATCAAATTGATAAACAGGCCATTGCAATTGTGTAGCTAATGCTAGAACAGGCCTCACAATTTCAAACTGAGCTACCGGAGAAAAGGTTTCTTCAAAATCAACACCATATTGTTGCACATATCATTTTGCCATAAGACGAGCTTTATGCTTTTGTATGCTTCCATCTACAGCAAATTTTGTCTTGAACACCCAATTCAAACCAACTACATTTTTACCTTCCGGTAAGTCAACCATCTCCCATGCTCTTTTCGATAGCTTTCATCTATTCCACTATTGCTTTCTACCACTCTTATTTTTTACCCACTTCTCCATAATTTATAGGGTCTGAAATAGTGAAAGCAAACTGACAAGATACATATATATCATCCAAATATCTCTACTTCCTTGGTGGTCTCTTATCTGAACACTCTTCAAGAGTTGTTAATGAAGAGTTTCTGCTTGGTGTTGCTAAAGTTGATGAACTTGCTGATGTCATAGAGGAACCAATGGGTGAACTCGTAGGAGTTGGTTCTTATCTTTCATCTAAAGAGATTCCAATTGGCATAGGAATCTCTTGTTGCACCTGTTCTTCACTCTAATCCTGTAGACACCTTATTTTGTCCAGACTAATTTTTGGCAATCTGGAGCATGGACGTAAGAGGGGGCATTGTCGCCCGGGGAAAAAGTATTTTGAGGATGTCAAGAAGGCCTAAGGATCATATCAAAGGTAAATACAAAAATGTGGCATCAAATGGTGTAGTCCAAGGTATCCGAGGATAAAAGATATGAGAAAATTCATAATTTTACTTGAATGTATCGATACATGGTCCTCATGTATCGATACAATGCTCTAACACGCCAAAAATTTGAAATGTCCCTATTTGTATCGATACAACATGTAGATGTATCGATACATAAGCCTCTGTATC
>JAQSVH010040528.1:0-10022 GCA_029448705.1 Adansonia digitata | reverse complement strand
CATAGTTGAGAAACCATTTAGTAAAGCCTAGCATTTGAGGGCCAATATGGTCTTTTCTAGAATCAAATTCCAATTTAAGGTATTTTGGTCATTTAAAGAATACTTTTAACATTTTTAAAAGTTTTAGGCTTAAGTATAATTTTGAGAAATCTAGGGACTCAGCTGTAATTTTTTTCATTTTAGTTTACCTTTGATGTTTATATTACCTATTTAGGGTATAATCGTCATTCTAGATCATTTTTTAGATCTTTAGGTTACCAGGATACTTTTATGACGAAGTTAGTCCCTAAGGCCATTTTAATAATTTACCCTAGAACCTAGTCTTAGTGTAATTACTAGGATTCTTTCATTACAAAGGTGTACATTAGTGATAGATTCATCAGTTATGATCATTTTTGAGTCCCTTAAGATTACTAGGATACTTTCACGTAAAAGGTATATCCATGAGATTTTATAATAATTTTACATTAAACCCAAGTCCTTTATAGGGTCCTTAAAATCTAGTTTCGTATGTGTAGTCGAAACCAAATCTTAGGATAATTTTTTTTATTTTTACTAAAAAGAATTAAAAAAAATAAGGCAATATTTTCAAGTTAAGGTAATGTGTGGAATGTCTCCTAGCATAAAAAAGGGATTTTATGAATTTATTTTAGTATTGAACATCATTTTCAAAAGTGAGGGAATTAGGATTTTTAAAATTCATAAAACATGAAAACCTTTTGTATTCTTCTAACCTTTTGGTGGGGTTTGAAAAATATTTTGATCTTGAAACCTTTTGTATTCTTCCAATCCTCCAATGAGGTGCGAAAAAGGTAATGACGAAACCTTTCATGTTCCTCTGTTCTTTTTTTAGGGTATGGAAGATATTTTAATTTTTAAAAATATTAAAAACCTATTTTTTCTTACGAAATAATAAATTTAGATTTTAAAATAAAAATTAGCATTATGGGAATCATAGTTAAATACTAAAAATTAAAACCAAATAAAAATAAAAATTTAAATTAACACATAGTTAATGAGGTACCAATTTTTGGGAACATGGGAAGGATCGACCCTTACTCATGATTGTAACCAACTTTTAAACCCTTTCACACAAACTCTATATAAGCACAGACCTCGTAGTTTTTTTTTTAAGAGTTTCATAACCTTTCGAAATATGAACTTTTATAGATGACCAATCTCATTTGGCCAAATGAGATTGGTGGTGACTCTAAAATAAATATTCACTTTCTAACTATTATTTAGGGTTAATTCGAGTGAGTGATTCATCTCGACGACTCAGTCCTTGAAAATAGAAAATAATAATGATGATATGGCCCCTAGAAATAAAAAATAATAACATATAGATATATATGGGAGCGAGGGTACACCTGCTGTTTGAGTTTGGCTGGTCAGAATTCATATCCTAGCCATGCTACAATAGCTTGGTGACTTCGTTGGGGACTAGTTAAAGATTCAAGCTTAAAATTAATTGCATTTTAGTTAAATTTTGATTAATACAGTTTTAATGGGTATTTAATTATAATTTTTGGTATTTTTAAAGGAAAATTTTCTTTTTATTATTTTAAATATTTGTTAATTTTTCACAAAACAATTTTTATATTTTTTATTATCTTGTGGGGGTCTAGGTTAGGGGTTTTATTTTTAATATTGTATTAGAAAAATGTTTGTTTATCCTTTCACACACACTAAGCACATGCATTAGTTTCTCATCCATATTTATAGAGGAGGCATACATAACCTAATAGTTTAGGAGAGGGCAAAGTAACTCTGCTTTCTACAGTATTAGCCTCTGTCTGAGCCAATGAAAAGCCTACCAGGTGTAAATTCCTATGCTTACCCGAGGTGTTAGCCTCGTTATGGGCATGGAAGATACTTCTACTTGAATTAAACCCTATTTGATATAAACCTGTGAAAGGTAAGGATAGGGTACCTCGTTAGTCCTTTCCAAGATTAGGGAGCAATTTGAGAATTGATTTAGATGTCTGAACTAGACCACTTATAGTGAACCATACTGACCTCCCAGTCTAAGCCACTCCTAATTTTAGAGGTCAGCATAAAAATTAGGAACACACGAAGTGATAAAATTACCTTTTTCTTCCTTTTTGTCTGTATATGGATATTTTTAATTTATATCATGTAGATAATTTATTGGGATAATTTTTATCTAGTTAGTTTGTAATCGTTTTGTTTTTTATTTCAAAATTTTATTGTTATTATTTAGATTTAATACTTCATACAAATACTGACTTATTTTCTGTTTTTTTATTGGTGCATTTTCTATTTGCATACAAGAACACTTGATGTAAAATAGAATGAACTTAGGTTAATTTTCATCAACTTTATGGCTGAATGAGTACATGCAGTCATTCTTTCCAAAGACCTCTATGAGGTTTGTACCGATTCAAAATTGGATTAGAAAGAGCACAAGGACTTATACTAAAGGGTTTTATGTCTGAGTTGCCAAAGATTACACATCTTGACCTCTGTTAGAATAATTTGAAAAAATTGGTAGAGATATGGGATTGATGAGGAAGTACAAAGCAAACTCGATTCATTGAAATATATGGGCAGATCGCACTTTTCCTTAAGATTCAAATTGATGAATAGTTGGTGAAGGTTGTGATTGAGTTTTGGGATCCACATTCTATTATTTCTCATTTAGTTAGCATGACATGATTCCAATTGTTGAAGAGATCTCAGTTTTGCTCGGGCTTAAACCTTTGGAAATGAGGCCTATTTACTATAAGGAACATAAATTATTGAGAAGGTTTTGTCGAATTTATAAGTGATCATAAATTATTGATATTTATGCTAAAAGCTCATAACTTAATTAAATACATGTTTTTTTTCTTAAGCATGTTAGAAAATTTTGGAATTATTTATAAAAAACAATTGGGTTAAAATTAGCGAGATTAACATATGTGTTTAACCTTTTGAAGACCTAACAACAACCTTAAAGCCTAGCAAGAACTTCTACATGGGCTTTTGGTAGATCACCACCGGGAATAAAGGTATTGATCAGGTTCCACCATCACCACCACTTTTTTCCCTATAGATGTGTTTATTGCCTGGCCTGACCTTAATCTGACTAGCTTCCATAGGAAATTAGGTGAAGTTTTTGGCATAGATTTTGAGTTAGGCCACCATCATATCGAGTAGAAGGGAAACAATAGTGTTATCTCTTAGTAGTCTATGAGAGTATATCCGAGTATGCTCTAACACTAAAAAAGCCCTTGACGCATTAGGTCTAGCCATATACGGGTTGGTTTTCTTCCTAAAGTATTGGGACATCTAGAAACGACAGTGGTAGATTTGTTCAAACTATTAGAGAGGAATATGTACCTAGCCTTAGCCATTTTAGCTAAGATAATATGAGCATCTAATGTATACCAAAAAAATGTTCAGGGAAGTTTCTTTGGGAGTCATTTTTATGGTGAAAGAGCCAAAAAGGTTAAACCTTATTTCTCGTATTTTAAGTGTTCATCAAGAAAAAATGGCCCAAGTCAGGAACCAAGAATCAATGGTTTGAAACATTTATGAACTTAACTTCTGATGATATCACATAACACCTTGGTTTTCACCAAAACCCCTTCTCTATTAGTGTGCGAATTTACTATTCGTGCCTTTGCTTAGTGTTTAAAGTACCATGGGATACGCATTATTCCGATGACTTTAAGATTAGCTGGCAAAGATCTTGAATGCCAAGGAGAGAATTATAGGAAACCACTTCAGGCCACTGTTGTTAAATAAAGAGAAGATATAAGTTTGGGTTGCATGCATATATGGATAAAACCATGCTAGGTTATAATGCTTGGAGGAAAATTCGAGGATGTAACATGATTATTCCTGGCACAGATAAAGCCATTTCTTGAATATCTATTTGACTAGAGCCCATCATGCCTTCTGAGGTTGATCTGATTGAAGAGGAAGCTGCTTAAGAGCAAAAATGAATGAGAGATGAGAATCGGGTGCTTCAAGAAGAAGTTACTTATTTAAGAATGAAAATGGAGTCTAAAGATAAAGAAGTTAAGAGAATAAAAGGAAAGTATAATTTAATGAACATAGACTGGATAGAATAAAATAAGAAACTAAAGCTTGTCGAGATATCCGGGAGCTCAACTAGGATTTCTAATCGAATAATGGAAGAAATGAATAAACTCCATAAAGAGTTATAGACATAAAAGCCTAAGGCTTTGGAAGAATAACTTAGCAAAGCCATATTTGAAAAAAAGAGGGGCATGATAATACTCGTCTCTAGCTGGGGAGGTTTGTTGAAAAGAATAAATAACTTAGAACCGCTGTGGAAAAAGAATAGGGAAAGGTATCCCATCTACTTGACGAAAAAAAGCCCTTATGATAATTATTGCAGAGATAGGATAAGAATTACAACAGGGAGAAGATATATTTGCACTTTGGTACAATCCTTATAGGAAATATACACATATAGGTTCGAGAAATTATAGTGGGTTAAATACAAGCATAGAATACGAAAAGCTAGGTGTATAGGCAAACAGATGTAAATCAATCATCTTACGAAGCATATTCACTCCGTTTTTATCCAAGCTAGAAAAATGGTTAAGGTCCTCTAGAGATAGATTATCCATAAGGGGAAACATGGATACACTATACTAAAATTTTTAGAAGATGCTTGAAAACAATGCGAGCAAGTTAGGACCTTCTTTGGATATAATCCACACATGATCGATAGTGAGAATATGTAATTTTTTACAAAGTTAATGAAAATGTTTGAGTTTGGAATCTTTTGCTAAAGAAAGCATTCCTACAAGTGCATTCATATATTTATATGTTCATACCACGCATACATACATCATACATACATATATATTCATTGGTTTATATTACCAATCCATAAATAAAATTTAATTTAACTTGATAAAATTTGAATTTGTTAAGGTTTCACTATTGCAAATTCAAAAAGACTAACCGAACACTAACACATCGATATTACACCCAATACAAAGGAAGAAGAATGACTAATGACTAATGACTACCTAACAAGATTAGAAAAATTAGAGGAAAGTCAATGTAAGGCTTAGGAGGCCATGATGAAAAGATTAGAGAAACTGCAAGCATCAATCACAAGGATGATGGAATTGTTAATGGTAAAGGAGCTAGTTCTCTAATAGCTAGAAAGTACTATTAGTACTTCTACTGGGACATCTAAAAGGGTGCAATCTAAAAGACTACCAGCCAATGTCCAAGATGCATAATTGGCAAATACCTAGAAAATATAATAAAATATACTTGTAGCCAATCCACCACTGGCTATTATTATTAAACCTAAGGCCCGTTCACTAGGGACAGATGCAAAAACTGCCATCACACAAGGGAAATGGGTGGTCTCTAGCCTTGATGAAGAAAAAACCCATAAACAAAAAAGCAAAATGTAGGCTACAATAGAAATTAGTAAAGGGAAATTATAGCTCCTTGAAAAGAGGCTTAATGCTATAGAAGGGGCCAAGTATTATTGTAGTGTTCATGTCAAAGATTTCAAACTTGCATCAAATTTAGTTCTTCTATCAAAATTTAAGATGCTTGAATTTGAGAAATATATTAGCACTACATCCGTTTAAGCTTATATTAAGATGTTCATCTAGAAAATGTCTGGATACACATAAAAAGACAAGCTTTTCATTCATTGTTTTTAAGAAAGCTTATCGAGATCAGCACTTAGATGGTATAATGATTTGAACCGTATTCAAATTTAATATTAGACCGATTCGGCTAACGCATTCCTATAGCAATATAAACATATAACTAAATGGGTACCCAATTAACTAACTCTCCAGAATATAAAGAAAAGGCCATAGAGTATTTTAAAGAGTATGCACAGAGATAGAGGGATATGGTCTCTTAGGTTCAACCCCCATTGATGAAGAAAGAAACCAGTATGTTGTTCATGAATAATTTATCTTCCTTAATATGATAAGTTAGTAGGGAATGCAACCAAAAATATTGCCAACGTTATTGTTTTAGGAGAAATGATTGAAATAGCTATAAATGCTAGAAAAATTATGACTAATGAATCCTCTACTGAGAAAAAGGCAGGAGCTAGTTAAAAAAAAGAACTTTCTTTCGTTAATTATGCTAGTCAACCATACTACCAAATACCTTGCGCTTATTATTTGAACCAAGGGTAGCAAGGCCAACATACCTACTCTTTAACGTACATCAATCTTTTGCTCTAGCAACACAATGGACTATCCTCTCAAATCCATCTCAAAATCAACCTAAACCCAGTGCTAACTGGCCAACATAAAGAGCCAACCAACCTAGACCCTGCTATGATCCATTTCCTTATTTTTATAAAGAAATGTTTAACAAGCTTCATAAGGCTTGGATAGTAGCTTTCTACCAAACCATGTAAAGGTAATTTCCACAGCCAGTATAACCCTATTCTTACTGTAAATATCATGCGATAATAGGCCACTCGATCGAGAATTGTCCATTTTTTAAGAAAAAGATCCAAAGTCTTCTTGAAGTGGGCATATTTCAATTTGATAATGCGCTAAGGCCTAAAGTTATAGCCAATCCTCTACTTGATCATCTTGAACCTAGAATTAACACTTTGGTTATTGAAGAAAAGCAAAGAATAAAGACAAATGTTTAAGAAGTCAAAACCCTAATAGAAAAATTTTGTGTGTGTTCCTAACTAAAGCCGAAATCCTTAAAATCACAAAAGCTTCGAAAACCAAGGCAAACTTTTAAAAATTTCATATGATCCAAGGATAAACTTTGCAAGACTATTTAAAATTTTTTGTCATGATCCAACGGATGATGGATAATTGCAAAGTTGAATTTTATGAAGAAGCAGGCTAGAAGGAATAAAAGTCAATTAACATGGCTGATGAAGAACCACCATAACCAACAAATGGGTTTAGTTACCTTTTTATCATTATTGCAACTAACCAAAGGCTACACAAACCAAAGCCAAAATTGCTTCAAATTTCATCATCACAACCTTAGCACCATTTTGATATGAAAATAATAAGTAAGTGTCATGGAGATATGATGGTAGAGTGATAGTTACAAGGTTATTGCAATCCAAATAGCCATTGTTGAAATTATAAGGGTAAGCTAGGTGACTGGAAGTTGTCATCATTATAGCCTTGAAACTAGTAAAGCTGGTGCCAAAGCAAAAAAAAATGAGCAAACATTTGGAAAAGCCGTAACAACTGAATACACCCCTATAAAGGTTTAGGAGCCAGTAAAGGAAAAAATGGTTAAATTTGTCAAATTTATAAAACATGATAAGTATCATAAAGCAACTAACACAACAACAAACAAAAATCTCTTTGCTAGCTTTGTTGCTTCATTTAGAGCCACATTGGAATGCTTTATTGAAAGTGCTTAACCAAGCATATGCTTTTTAGGAAATTTTGGTAAACAAACTTGATAACTTGGTAAATAATATTGACCCTAACAATTTCATTTTGTTTAGTGATGATGAAATCCCACTAGGAGGAAACATTTTCATAAAAAGGATTTATATAGGCATTAACTACAATAGGACTGTAGTACAGAAAGTACTTATTGATGATAGGTAGGCTCTCAATGTGATGCCATTAGTCACTTTATCTCGATTATCGATTGACTTTGCTTCAATTACATATAGCTAAATGTTGGTCAAAGCCTTTGATAAAATAAAAAAAAATTAAAAAGACCATTTTAATCATTTTAAACATTGGCCCTTGCTTGTTTGAGTTTAAGTTTCATGTAATGGATATCATCTTGGCATACAATTGCTTATTGGGATGACCAAGGATGCACTACGTCAATGTTGTACCATCGTCATTTCATCAAAAAGTCAAATTTATAATTGATGAAAAAGTGGTCAGCATATTCGGGAAGTAAAACATGATAGCCATGACCTCTACTAAGGCCTCTTTATTGAAGTAGATGTCATAGCTGAAAGAATATGCATTTAGGACTTTCAGATTTATTAGTGCCTCTTTTATTGGCGAATGATCTATAATCCTAGAATCGAAGCTCTCAAAAACCATGCATATGGGTCTCATGCTTATAATAGGAAAAGATGCTCGAACTGGAAAAGGCTTTAAAAAATATTTACAGGGGATAATTTGATCCATCAATGTAATTGGCAAGAAAAACAAACATGATGGGGTTTCAAGCTGGAATAGAGTCAAAAGAAGAAGTTCAAGAACAAAACTTGAAGAAATAAGTCAACCTAGGCCATTGGTTAAGAGTCAAACCAAAAGTTAGCTACTTATCCCCACTGAAGGAAATCTTCTGCTATGGAGACATTATCAATCAAGAAATTGATGGAAAAGAAAACAAAAATGTCATAATGGAAATCAATGAGGCCTTCGAAAAGTGTGAAGCGGCCACCATCGAAAAAATAATGAAAAGTGTAATAAAGATCATAAAATCTGCCAATGTCCTCCTGGATGCATCTGGAAGAATTAGACTATTACTAAGAAAGCTGTAATGTTTAGGCCAATCCCAGAGTAATTCCAAGAACTCACTTTGACATCTAAGGATACTTTTTGTAAAAAAACTTAAAATGTTATATAATTATTTTTAGAAACGAAATGTATATGAATTTTTATGTATATTTAATTTCTTTTATACCAATATTTCTTTTTCTTTTTACGTACATATACATGAATCATGCCATATTTTCGTTTGCCCTTTTTTTTTCCTTCTCTTTACCTTTATAGATTTCCCGATCAAAGAGAAATGAATAATCTCATTTAGGATTTGGAGGTCAACTTTGAATGAGCTATTTGTTAGAATGAAGTTGATTTTAAAGAAGATGTTGATGATTATACTTTGCCTTTCGATCTATTAAAATTAATTAAGTAGGAAGATGAATAAATAGTACCCCATGAAGAAACAAGAGGTGATAAACTTAGGGGATGATGATGATAATGGAAAGGAGATTAGAATAGAGACTGCACTCATGCCCGTTAGCATAAAAAATTGATAAATCTACTTCAGGAGTTTTGAGATGTCTTTGTATGGTTGTACCAAGACATGCCAAGCCTAGATACAAAGATAGTGGTTCGTAAATTACCTCTGAAACTAAAATGTAAACCGGTTCAATAAAAGTTAAGAAGAGTGAAGCTGAAAATGATTTTAAAACTTGAATAAGAGGTAAAGAAATAGTTTAGGGTCAGGTTTTTTGAGGTGGAAAAATACTTGGAGTAGGCATCCCAGTTCTTAAAAAAGATGGAAGAGTAAAAATATTCATAGATTACAGGGATTTGAATTGAGTAAGTCCACAAAATAATTTCCCTCTTTCTCATATTAATATTCTGATCGATAACACCATGAAGAACTATATGTTATCTTTCATGGATAGATTCTCAGGGTGTACCTAAATTAAAATGGCACCGAAACACATGGAAAAACCACATTTGTCATAATATAAGGCACCTTTGTTATGAAGTGATGCCACTTGGATTAAAAATGCTAGGGCAACTTATCAAAGGGCAATGGTCACCCTATTCCATGATATGATGCATAAAGAGATTGAAGTGTACATGGATGATATGATTGCCAAATTGCCTTAAGAAGAAGGACATGTCTTAGATTTACGGAGGTTATTCAAAAGGCTAAAAAAGTATCAATTGAAGTTGAATTCGATAAATATACCTTTGGTGCAAGATTAAGAAAGTTGTTAGGCTTGTCATGAGTGAAAAAGGCATTACAGTTGATCCTAATGAGATTAAAGCTATTCAAGAATTACCACCTGCACACACATAAAAAAAGTAAAAAGTTTCATAGGGAAACTAAATTACAATCTGCTTCATTTCTCAACTTATGGACAAATTTAATCCAATTTTTTTGGCTCTTCTCGAAACATAATCTAGCAGAATAGGATGAAGAGTGCTGAGATTTAAAAAACTAAAACATTACTTGTTGAATCCGTCTGTTCTATTACCACAAGTTCTAAAGTGACCTCTCATACTATGCCTTATAGTATTTGAGGGATTGAAGGGATAAATGTTGAGACAACATGATGAAATAGGGAA
>JAQSVH010040517.1:0-10022 GCA_029448705.1 Adansonia digitata | reverse complement strand
GACCTATCTTTAAAATTGTCATCTCGATTATTCTTCAATAATCAAAGGTAATTATAAGATATATTTCAATCGTTCCTCCTTTTTCATGTTTCTTCAGTTGTCCGAGGCACATAGGTGATCTAATTTTCTTTAAAAACCCTGATTTGTATTTTCCACCAAAACTTTATGCATTTAAGAGGATTATATCTAAATAAAGACTAAATGGAACTGAGTTAACCAAGAATAAAGTAAGACATAGTTAGTAGGTACTAATTTCGGGCATCATGGCAATGCTAATCCTTCCCCGTGTGTTCCCAAACCCAACCAATGAATCTGTGAGCTTTGTAGACCTTGAAATCAATGTTCAAGTTTAGTAACAAGGAATATCATTTTCAATAAGCATCGATTCTGTCTAGCCTGAGATGATCGACGGCCACGCCAAGTTTATGGCCACTTCATGGTGGCTATCCGACACTAGTTGGATGAGCAATTCATCCGATGATCTCTTCCTTCTCTTTCCCATTATTATGCCTAATCCAAATCCTAATAATGGGATAACTCAAAGGCTCAACCATAACTAACCATCATTTATTTTTAAGTTAAGCACGCTATGCCCTTCGGATTGTTCGAAGTTTTAAAGGCGGGCATGTAGCAACAGCTTGGCTACTCCTCTAGGCACAAACTAGAAAGTTAGGCCTATAACTAGTTATTGCTTACTTGATTCTTAGTTTTTTGGTCACCATAATTTTTTAGATACAACTTTTTTTTTTATTTTTGCCTACATTGTTAGGGATTATTTGTGCCTGATTAAATGTTGATTTAAATAAATATGGGAGTAAAACAAAAATGTTTGATTATTTCCTCAGCACATACCTTGCACTTGCATTTCACTAGATTCCCACCAAACACCATGGTGTGGTTAGTTTCCTAGTTATTAGGAGGAAATAAGCCATTTGCCTTTATGAGTAACCCTCAGCATAGGCATGGCAAGATCTTTCGAGTGTTGACACCTAATTTTGTTCGGGCCCCCTTTCCCTATCAATCCAAAAATATCCTAAATGCAAAATTAGGCATTTGTCTTAGTGGAGGCAAATTTTCCTCAAGGGGAATGTACATTTTTAAGATCTATTTAATTGTACTTTAATGATCGTAAGAGCACGTGACAAAATTATGCCATTTCACAAGTCGTACAACACAAATCTTAGATAAAAAAACACAAATTTTGACGTAAGTAATTCACTTTTAATATTATACTTGTGATATTTTGAAATTTAATTTTGCAGATGCTATGATGGTCAAATTTCCCACTCTTGGGAATTTTTTGAGAATTGCTCATTAAAATTTATAAATTAACTGTGGTTTATTTTTATCGATACTTGTGTGATATTATTGCCAATATGCACTCTAAAAAATAAAAATATTCAACAAAAAATTCATTCTGACATTTTATACCACAAGGTGTCAATTTCTCTATTTTGTAATTAATTTTGAATTTTCATAGCATCGTGAGTATTATACTCGTAAAATTTGCCTAATAAAAATTATTCCAAATGTCAAATTTTCATCTTTATCAATTTAATAAATTAATATTTTAATTAATATGATAGATAAAATTCATTTTTTCTAAAATTTGAACATATTTTTAAAATTTTCTCGATTTAGAAATATGAGTTTTTCTTTATCTGTAAAATGTTTGGTAGAATTTTTTTGATTTTTGAGTTTCAAAATCTTTTAAAGATTTTAATTTGATATCATTAAATCAATTTTGCAAAATTCATTTTATTTCATGAGTTTTGTATTTTTTTAGAATTTCCCCTGTTTCCATTATATAGAATTTTTTAAACCATAATTTTTTTTGTCAGTGGGATTTTTCTCAATTTATAACTTTCAAAATTCTTCAAATATTATTATGTAATTTATATTCAATCAATTTAGAAAAATTCAATTTATTTTATGAGTTTTACATTTTCTTTTTGAAATTGTCTTGTTTCCAAAATATAGAGTCTTTTACTTTGTAGATTTTTTTCGAAGAATTTTTCTTAGTTTATAATTTTTAAAAATTCTTCAAATATTATTATTCAATCCATATTAAATCAGTTTTGAAAATTTCATTTTAATTTATGAGATCTTTGTTTTCTTTCATAACTTTTTTGCTTTTAAAATACAAAATTTTCTACTCTGTAAAATTTTTCGGTAAGATTTTTTTGAGTTTATAATTTTTAAAATTATTTAAATATCATTATTGAATTCATGTTAATTCAGTTTGTAAAAATTCAATTTAGTTTATGAATTTTGCATTTTTTAAGTATAATAATTTTTTCCAATAAGGGTTTTTTTGGTAAAATTTTACGAGTTTAATAATTTTTATGTTTTTTTTCCTTTTCTTTTTCTTCTTGTACATAAAAATTATTTTTATTATTAGATTGAATAAAATTGATTATATGAAATTTTATTTCAAAAACATAATTTTTAATTTTTACAATTTAGCCCTTTTTATTCATTTTTACATCATAATTTTACACATTATGTAAATATCTTCCAAAGTTTTCTAGACTTTGATGATGTCATGCATGACATCATCAACTAAAAGAAAAAAAATTCAATAATTTAAATCAAGCCCTAATTAATAAAAAGTAAAAGAAATAATAAATATATAAAATAAACAAATAAATAAATAAATAAAATTGTAAAATTTGGTGGAAGTCTCCACCATACTTGTCGTCCTTCATCCCCTATAAATAGGGGTTTCATTTCTTCATGTCAAGCTTTGGCCATAAGGAGAAAAAAAAAAGAAAAAAAAAAAGAAAACATAAAAATACATGAAATTTCAAGACTTTTTAAGGTAAAATTCTTATTTTTTGTTCATTTCTTATTTGATTCATCTTATTGGTGAGCCAAATGAATACTTGTGGTCATGAATTTTTGTTCATGTTAAACGGCCAAGTAAGATGGCTATGATTAAAATTTTTGATTTTGTTGTTTTGGTTAATTTTTATTAGAAATAATTTTATTTTACTTAAGATTGTTTGTGTTTGTTGATATATATTATTATTTTCATGTATATATGTTTATGTAATTTTTCTTAATATCTCCATGTTGTTTTATATAGATTTATTCATTATTTTTATGTTCTTATGCTAATTTATGCTTGGTAAAAATCACAACATGTGTTTATATTAATATTTATGAAAATAGGTGATGAAAACAATTATTTTGCTTCTTAAATATTATGCTGGTAGAATCATGTGGGGGCTGATTTTGTGATGCTTTAATTTTATTTAGCTTATTTTGTAAACAAAGAAATATTAGGGACTAGATTATAAAAAAGCAAAAAAAAATTTCCTAGAACATTTGAGCTTGGCCGAACCATGTAGACCTTCATGGAAGTATTTTTATGCTTAGTATAGCATATTTGAATGTGTTTCATGTATTTTATATCATTTTAGGGCCAATTTGCAATTTTACGAAGTTTAGGGACTAGTATGCAAAATACAAAAAATTTGTTTCACGGCTGTTCATGCTTGGTCGATTGCTTATGTGCACTTGTCAAAGTGTTTTCATGTTTATTCTGATATTCATGAATATATTTTATGCATTTCCCATCATTTTGTGGTTATTTTGTAATTAGAAAGTTTAGGGGCTTATTTGCAAAATTGCAAAATTTTTGTTCTAAGGCCACACGTGCTTGGCTGAATTAAAATCGCAAATATTAGTATGATTTTCATAATTTTTCATGATGAATTTTGTGTTTAATTATGATTGGATTTTGTATAGGGACCAAAATGCAAATTTAGAAAAGTTTAGGGATTAGTTTGTAAAAAGTTGAAAAAAATTTTTTAATGCAAAAATATTTGGCCAAATCTTCATGAGTATATTTTCCATATTTATTTTCTTATGTTTGTGATGTTTTATGATTTTTTTTCTATTTGGAGATTAAAATATACAGTTTGGTAACTTTCCCTTGAGCTGACTCTTAGTATTGACTTGGATGCTTCTAGGCCAAAGGTGCATATTTAGGATAGGTTCACACTATTAGTGTTATTTTCGAGTCTTTGGGGGTCACTGGGATACTTTCATGTCGAAGGTATACCATAAGGTCATTTTTGTAATTTTGCATTAGAACCAAGTCTTATGTGATTACTAGGATACCTTTACGTTGAAGGTACACATTAGGGCTAGGTTCATCATGTCAGACCAATTTTGAGTCTTACGTTATTTTATTAATATTTATAATAAAACTAAAATTTTTAAAAAATTAAGACAATGTCTCCGATGTTGAAATAGTACATAGAAGTCTTAGCAGAACATACGAGGGGTTCCATGAATTATTCTAACAATGAGATACCCTTTTCATAATGAAAGTCTAGATTTTTCAAATTTGAGAAAACTAAAACCTTTCATATTCCACCGTGGAGTACAAAAGAGAATAGTAAAAATCTTCTTATTCTTTTAGTTATCCGAAAGGGTATGGAAGACATTTTTTGATTTCTAAAATATTAAAACCTGAGTTTCACGAAATAATAAATTTTGTTTCATAAAATTTCATTTGTCAACATAAGGGAATTATAATTAAATATCAAATATTGAAACCAAATAAAGATCAAATTTATATTAACATGTGATTAATAAGGTATCGATTATCGGGCATCACGAGAAGGTCAATCCTTATGATCGTAACTGACTCCTAGACCCTTTCATGATCCTTGGTATGAGTGCAAACCTCAGAGTTTGTTTTTATGGGTTTAATAATCCTCTAAATACAAACTTCGGTAGGTGTCTAATCTCACCTGGACAAAATAAGATTGGTGACGACTCCAAAATAAATGGTCATTGCGTAATGACCATTTAGAAAAGTCGAGTGAATGATTTATCTCGACAATTTAAACCCCAGGCATAAATAAAAAAATAATTTTAATAATGATATGGCTCCTAAAATAAAAGAAAAAATAATGATATATTTAGGAATAATAGGTACATCTGCCATTTTTAGTCTAGCTGGTAAGGATTCGTATCTAGGCTATGTTGCGATAGCTCGGCGACTCTGCTGGGGATTGGTTATTAATTTGGTTTCAACCAATATTTAACTATAATTTTTGATATTTTCAAAATAAATTTTTTCGTTGTATTTTTGACTTATAAATTTTAGTATATATTCTTTATATTTTTCACTAACCTTTTCGTTTTGTTTGCAGCATTATTTTTGTAGGGGAATTTAGGATAGGAGTTTTTATTTTTATTTTTGAAATTGTTAAGTCATAAAAGGTAAGTTGTTCCCCTAAACACATTGTGCACATGCATATGCATTAGATTCTCTGCCATGGTATATGGAAGGGGCATAGGTACCCGATATTTTAGGAGAGGACAAAGTAGCTTTGCCTTTTGAGCTATTAGCCTCTGTTTAGGCCAGTGAAAAGCCTACCAGGTGTAAATTTCTATGCCCACCCAAGGTGTTAGCCTCGTTATGGGCATGAAAGATACTCTCACTCGAATTGAACCCTTTTCAACATAAACTCGTGATGGATAAGGATTAGGGTACATCGTAAGTTCATTCCAAACTTTGAGGAGCAATTTGAGAACCTATTTAGATGTCTAACTTAAACTTCATGTAATGAACCGTAAGGGCCTTACCTAGTATAAGCCATACCCGATTCTAGAGAATACCAAATTAGGTACACATGGGGGAGCTTTCTAACCCTTTACTTTTTAAATTTGATATTAATAAGTATATGTTGTACTATTGTGATAAATGTTACTTTCATTTATTTCTCGAGTTAATTTGTTATGGTATTCATATTCTGCGAAAGTTCGTAAATTCATTCATGCATGTCTTTTTACTTTTGTAAGCTTTACATTTTTATTTGTTTACATGCTTAAGCATTCATAATTTCTATAACATACTAAAATTATTTCATTTATTTTATTTTAAGAATCAAGGCATGGATGATCAATTAGAGCTAAGGATCAGCACATTGGAGTCCATTGAAGGAGTGTATGGAAATGAAATTCTAACTACCAAAAATCAGCTTAATGGATAGATGAATAGGATTGAGAAATTTGAAAGAATAGTCATAGAAATAGACCACAAGCTCCGAGAGATAAAAGAACAAATTTTTAAATTAACATTTAATGACTTGAAGGTTGGATCTAGTGTCTTGTTAGACATGGGTAAAGCAAAAACACCTAATTTTGGATCTACCCATATCAACTTACCCTCAAATCTTTTTGAGTTTTCCAATGCTATTCCATCATATTCCAGACACTGACAAAAGAATACAGGGAAGCTAACTCGATTCGTTTCTATTTACTTATAAGGAATTGTTTTTTATTTTGCATTAAGATCAACTCATTATTCTAATGTACAGGCCTCCCTCTAGACCCTTTGATCCTAAATGTTATAATATTCATGCGCATTGTGATTTCCATGCAGGATTACGGGGGCATTTTATAGAAGAATACGATGAGTTCAAAGAAAAAGTTCATGACTTGCTCAAAACTAGTGTATTCCAGATTAAACTAAGGCCAAAGAGGCTGTCAAACTCCCATCAGATTAGAGGAAGTACTAGAATGCCAAAGAGCAATGAATTAGTTATCAAGACAATTTTTTGGGCTTTTGTTTGCTTTTGTAAATATAGGGTTAAAAAATGATGATTAGGATTTAGGTGAATCTCTTATAAGTACTAACATAGTTAGGAAAAATAAAGTACTTGCAAGCAATTCCTTTTGGGTTACTTTTGAATCTTGTAAATATGGCTTTACATAATGGGTAAATTAAAATATTAGTTCATGATATTGAGTTATGATTGGAATTCTTCAATAATTTCCAATTTATATTTGACAAGTTGTTTAGGCTCGAATTTATACCGTTGATTATTGTTTTATACACTTATTTATTCATAACTTTGTTCATTTTTCATTTTATTTGTTTTTCATTTAATAATAATCATCCAAAGATGATGATAAAAGGTTGATGTTAATAAGATATATAGTGCTTCAAACTAATTTAAGTTATTTTTTTCATTTGAGGTGAAATAATATGAGATGTTAACAAGATAAATGGAAACTAGTCCAAAATAATGAAAAGGACATGCGAGCCTTAAACACTCTAAGCCATACAAGAAAGTAAAAGGAGAAAACAAGTCATCGAAGAAAGATGTACATAAAAGCAAAACCTTTATCCAAGGAATTTGTAAAAAGTCTCATATTATACAAATACCTCTACCGGAGATCCAGGGAGTACAAATTAAAATGCAATTGTCTAAAAATATTCAATCTTTATCATACTAACATGTCTGCTAGGGTTTTGGGGAAGTATAAGTTGAAAGTTAATTATCTTAAAATATTCAATCTTTATCATACCAACACTTTTGCCAGGTTCTAGGAAAGTACAAGTTAAAAGTTAATTATCTTAAAATATTCAATCTTTATCATACCAACACTTCTGTCAGGGATCTGGGGAGTATATTTGAACAGCAATTACCTTAAAGTGCTTAATCTTTATCATACCAACACTTCTATTGTGGATCCAAGTAGTATAATTTGAATGGCAATTACCTCAAAATACTTAATTTTCATCATACCAACACTTCTATCGGGGATCTGAAGAGTATAATTTGAACAACAATTACCTCAAAATACTTAGTTTTCACCATACCAACACTTCCGCTAGGGATCCAGAGAAGTGCAAACTGAAAGGCAAATATTTTATGGTGTTCAGTATATGGAAGCTAGTCCCATAATACACATCCATGCTGACCGAGGGGCAACAAGTAACACATCTAGGATGAGAAAGTAATTATATCATAGCTAGCCAAACCATAAGAATTCAAGAAAACAAGGAAATCCATTTGGACAATGCCCTCGACCTTAACCTTTCATTGTTCAATGACCTCAACAAAATTAGATGATCTCTGCCATTCCAACAAAACCTAAAAGATTCCCCACCCAAGGTGGTATAATTCAAGCATCAGGTTGCAACACTTTTTGTTTAAGGATTCCATTAACAAATGCTTGATATTTAATGTAAAGATAATTTGGAGTATAAACATAGTTGGTAAGAGATCACACGCTACTGTAAATTCCAACTTGAATTACTTAGAGATTTTTTGCCATGTAATGAGCTTTTAGATTCATCTTTTCTGCTAAGGAATCTAGTAAAGAATCAAGTCTCACATAGTAGCTGTACTCATGGCATGATTAAGATGAGAAGAAATAACCATGCAGCTAATGAAATTTCCTAGCTTGCAAACTTAGAGTTTGATACACCTTTCAATGTTTCACTAGCTGATTTACAACTTGACCCTTAGAGATATCAATCTAGCAAAATTTTGAGTTAGTGGATGCTTATCAAGGATGATTGGTCTAAGGGTCATCAACCTTATGGTAGTATGCCAATCAAGGGCAATTTGTATCTCAATTTCAAAATTTTATGCATTTCGTATAAGATAAATTTTGATTTGAACTACTATGCATACTATCATAGGCTATGAGTTTTGTTAATAATGATTCCAATATCTAAGATAATGAGACATTTTGAAAAAATTTTCTTTGATAGGTGATCACCATTAGTTCAAATTTTCCCCAACATATATGATTATCACAAATATTCAATATAGACCTTTCACTATTAGAAACCTTCTATGCCCAAATGTTATTTTCTATGGATTCCTTAAAGGTCAAACAAATAAGTTATGCTCCTAAAGATTTAGATATCAATAGTTTGACATGTGTTAAAATATTGATGGTAATTCTAGGATCTCTTTTATTTTGATAACCTTTTGCCATAATTTACATGACACTCTTCCAAATCCTTGATTCGGGAAGAATAAGAGTAAACACCAGCCAAAATCTCTTTTTCCTTTAAACAAAACCTTTTCAAACCAATTCTTAATACATAAGATGTGAGATCCGATGATCTTTTCCAAGCCAATATAATTTTCTTTCATAAAAGCTCAAGTTGTCATTAGTGGCTGTGAAGCCAATATTATTAAAGGGGATACCTTAAGCCTTTATTGAGTGCAACATCATGTTATTGAGGTATTCAAAATGATTTCAAAACGAAAACAATTCTTTTTCCTGGTAGAATGCTTGTCGGTTCAAATGGTTATGTTTGAAATAAAAAATGGCCTTCGTTCTCTATCCTTTATCAAATATAGAAAATTACTCCCTTTGCAGTCCCCTTTGAGCCTAATAATTTATTTTCTTTCTTTAAATCCTAATCAAGGATCACCCTCCACACCGAGGGGCAAGTGAAGCAAAGTTTCAAGATCAAAAGGAGTAAATTCCATTCTATAAGTTATGAGAAGAACAAAATAAAATATTATAAAGTAAATGTTAAAGGAAGAAGAAAGTTCAAATTTCAAGTTCAAATATTCAAAGTGAAGAATAAAGAAAATGTCAAGTTCTTCCAAAATAAAGAATAAAGCAAATTTTGAAAAAAAAATGAAAAAAATAAAGAAAAATGAAAAAGTAAAAGTATTTGAAGAAAGAAAGATTTGTACATCTCAAAAGACATGCTAGAATTTACTCCTTCAAAAAGAAAAGTGATCCTTGATTCAATTACCCTTAAATACTTGATTTAGGCTTATGTAACCTTTCTTTCTGAACCCTGAACCATGGCCTATGTTACGTACCTACAAAATCCATTTTGATCAAACATAGCTATTTGAGCTGTCGGCTATTTTTAGGAGGCTCTTCATAAGTTCATCTTTTCGAATGATTTTAGAGTCCTTGATAATATGATGGGGCAAGCTTAGAGGCCTAGGAGTTGCTCCTAAATCAATAACGATACCCATAAATATGAGAACCTTCATGTTAATTCAAAAATGATCCCAAACCCTTAACCTTTGAAAATTTCATTATATCAGTAAAAAATTGAATTAAATGCCCAAATACTGATTCCTTTCAAGATAACCCTTTAGAATTTTTATGCCTTACATTAGAAATTGATGCTTACCAAAGGCCTTTCAAATAAACCCTTTTAAGACTTGGTTTTTACTAGCATTATTTTAATGCCTGTTTGGCTATAGTATTTGAAGATTAAAAAG
>JAQSVH010040506.1:0-10023 GCA_029448705.1 Adansonia digitata | reverse complement strand
AGTAATGCTATGAACTAAACCTACATGCCCTCGCCCAAAAGCATTGTAGGATCCTTTGTATAGGCAACTTTTATTAATTATTATTAATGAAAATGATAAAGTATTTTGCATTCATTCTTTGTGTTCATAATTTTTGCCGACCTTAGACTTTTTTTTACATCTTTTTCCACCTATATTATTCTTTATCATATTTTTTGGTACCCCAATAAAGGTAACATGAATATTCATACTAAAACCTTAGGAATTGATTTTGAGCAATTGATCTGTGCTGGTGAGGTCGAATCTAAAAGGACCTTGAATAGAACCACATACCCTTAGACCTATTAAGACTAGTTGAACAGGAAGAAAAATAGATATTACCTCATGAAGAATCCACTGAAACCATAAACCTTGGAACAAAAGAAGACCCAAAAAAAATCAAAATTAAGACCTCTATAAAGCCATCAACTCGAGCTAAACTAATAAGTCTCCTTTAAGAATATCGAGACATGTTTGCTTCGTTTTATCAAAACTTGCCTAGACTAGACGCCAACATTGTGGTTTATAAACTTCCCTTCAAATTTAAATGCAAACCAACCTAGCAAAAGTTAAGGAGGATGAAACCAAAAATACTCTTTAAGATCAAAGAAGAAGTCAAAAAGTAATTTGAAGTAGGATTTCTTGAGGTAGCTAAATATCTTGAATGGGTAGCTAACATAGTCCCAGTTCCTAAGAAGGATGGTAAAGTGCGAATATGTGTGGACTACAAGGACTTGAAACGAACCAGCCTCAAGGATAATTTTTTTTGCCTCACATTAATACTTTAGTAGACAATGCTGGAAAAAATGCACTATTTTTTTTCATGGATAGGTTTTCAAGCTATAATCAAATCAAAATGGCAGCTAAAGACATGGAAAAGATTTCGTGGCCATATAGGGAACTTTTCGGTATAAAGTGATGCCTTTTGGGTTAAAGAATGCCAAGGTAACTTACTAAAGGGCTAATGGTAATATTTGCTCCATAACCTTATACATAAAGAAATAAAGGTCTACATGGATGATATGATCGCCAAATCAACAAAAGAAGTGAACATGTTGCTAATCTATGAAAACGTTTTAAAAGGTTGCTCAAATACCAGCTTAAACTAAATCCTACCAAATGCACATTTGGCATCACCTTCAATAAATTATTGGGGTTTATTATAAGTGAGAAAGAAATAAAGGTTGATCCTAACAAGGTCAAGGCTATTATTGGTTGGATGGTGAGATTTTGTATAAGAAAGGCTGGGATCAAGTGTTACTCCGATGCATGGATGCCTTTGAAGCCAAAAGAATACTTAAAGAAGTTCATAAAAGAATTTATGGTATCCATGCTAATAGACACTGAATGGCAAGACAAGTTATGTGATCAGGTTATTATTGGTTGACTCTCGAAAAGGATTGCATTAACTATACTCGAAAGTGTCACAAATGCCAAATCTATGCTGACAAGATCCATGTCCCTTAGACACCTTTGCATGTTATGATATCTCCATGGCCCTTTTCTTTGTGGGGTATGGATAGGATTGGACCAAATAACCCCAAGGCTTCTAATAGGCATCACTTTATTTTGGTCACGATCAATTATTTCACCAAATGGGTATAGGTAACTTCTTATGCCAATGTCACCAAGTCTGTCGCGTGCAAATTTGTGAAACGCGACATCATTAGTAGATATGCTCTTCCCGAACAAATCATTACCGATAATGCATGCAACTTGAAAAACAAGATGATATAAGTAGTCTGCTCTTAGTTCAAGATTCAGCATCGAAACTCTATCCCATACGGCCTGAAGATGAATGAAACAGTTAAAGCAACCAACAAGAATATCAAGAAGATAGTTGAAAAAATGGTTGAGACATATAAAGATTGGCATGAAAAGTTACCTTTTGCTTTGCATGCTTATCACATGGCCATATGAACTTCTATGGGTGCTACCCTATTTTCCTTGGTCTACGGCATTGAGGCTATCCTACCTATCGAGGTTGAGATCCCTCCCCTCATATTTTAATGGAATCACAACTTGAAGAGGCTCAATGGGTTAAAAAACAATATGGCAGCTTCTCATCGAACAGCAAAGAATCAAAGCCATTTGTCATAGGTAGATGTATCAAAACTGCATGATGAGAGCCTATGACAAAAAAGTCCATCTCGTCAATTTTGAAAAGGTGACCTAGTACTCAAACAAATTCTCCCGATCCACAAAGATACTCATGAAAAATAAACCTTGAATTGGGAAAGGCCATATATGGTGAAACACGTATTCTTTGGAATAACCCTAATCTTAACTGAGATGGATGGTAGTGATCTACCCAAGCCTGTGAACTTTGATTTTGTTAAGAAATACTATGCTTGAAAGGACTTCAGAATGAAAACCTGAAAGGACATCCTATTAGTCCCTTGCTTACCATTCATAAAAAAACACAAAACAAAACAACAAAAACAAAAAAAAAAAGGAGAAAAAGAGAAAAAAAATAGCTTAAGTTGAAAACTTGAAAAGACGGCTTAAGCAACCAAACCTTGTTCATTTAATCAAACTAAGTCATAACCTAACTTATCTGTTTTATGCTGACCAAACCCTATCAAACCTCATCCACACCTGTACTCAAAAAATGGAAACCACCTAACTTTCAGGCCTCCATCCCACCATAGGGCAATCTAAGGGATCTTCTTATGAGTTGCCAACACTAAAAGAATCAATTGCTTGAAAGAAACCTCCAAAAACACTCAGTGAAGAATTCACGTTATAGGTGTCAGAGCTAATCAACCAGGAAGGCTTCTCTTATCTCTTTTGTATTTCAAAACCTTCCACAATCTTATAAGTTTGTCACAAATTTTACCCTATTTCTTTGAATAAAAATATTATTTAATTTCTTGCTGAATCTTTTCATAACACTGTATTTCATTTTGTATTATGTTTATCATTTAATTGATAATGCTTGATAAACAAACAAAACTGATAACAGGATTTCTTAGCATTATTTCAATAGATAAAACTTTGCAGGAACTTTGCTTCATGTTAAAATACCAAGAATGAACTCTTTGGGCCACAATTAATCTTGTCTTGGGACCCCACATCTAGAGAATCTGCTCAAAACCTCCTCAAAAGTGGTCATGGACCTTCTGTACCTTCAAAGAGGGGACAACTTTAACATTTAAAGCCTTTGAAAATCTAGAGCAACATTGATGAACCCTGGGCAAAAAGCCACCTCACTTATGCCACAGGAAGCCCAAAGCCAACCATTGGATTAGGCTTTTAAAGTCATTACCCTTACATCATTTAAGCAGGCATTTACATTTCCATGCATTATGCAACATTTAACATCCAATAAGTATTAGCTCTTGTATAGAAGTCAAATTATAGGGAACCTAAGGCATAATTTTTTTATTTTGAGACACTTCAAAAAGCCTTAAAGCAGGACTTTTAAAGCCCATACAAGCTGGTGGCAACTATATATCTCGGTCTTCAAAGAGCATGACACTTCCCTACCTTAAACCCCACATAAGTTGGTGGTAACTACCAACCTCAGTCCTCAAAGAGCAAAATGCTTTCTTACCTTAAGCCCACATAAGCTAGTGGTAACTACCTACCTCATCCTCAAAGAGTAAGATGCTTATCAAAGCCCACACAAGCTAATGGCACCATATAACCTACCTCAGTCCTCAAAGAGTAGGAAGTTTTCTTACTTTAAAGCCCACATAAGATGGTGGCATCTATTTACCTTAGTTCACAAAGATTTGGACATCTTTTTTCACTTATCTTAAAGCCTACATAAGCTGGTGATAGTTGTCTACCTTAGTCCATAAAATTTTGGACGTTATTCTTGACCTGCTTCGAAGCCCACACAAGCTGATGGCAACCATTTGAAAAAATACCAAAAACAACCTAGTAGGGAGGTCAAGCCCTACAAAACTCATTAAAATCTTGTTTCATCTAAGTTGTTTAACACACCTTGACGTGATACTAAATAACTCTCCACTTTTCAGCAAGCACACAAACCCATCATCCCATCCGAACAAAATGGTGTCTATTTGTTTTTGCCTTATTCTTAATACTTAGAAACAGCCAAAGAAGGGTAGCTATAGACACCTTATTTTGTCTGGGCTAGACTTTGGCATCCTAAGACTTAAGTGAAAGATGATAAAATCAAAAAATAGAAATAGAAACTGAAGGGCGACTGCTAGGTGCCATGTCACCAGGCATTATTAGGTGACACAATGCCAGGTGAAATTTTTTTTTTCGAAGGTCTAAAATGCCTATGGGCCATATTAAAGAAGAAAATAAAAAATGAGGCATCAAAGGCCACTTTTCATGTTGTTATCAGAGTCACTCAAATGAATACCCAAACCAATTTCCCATTGTTTGTGTCCAAGTTAAGGAAAATCAAGAAGCCATAGCTTCATATAAGTTTTATTGGTGCACAAGTATTGATATGAGGCTTTATGGCCCCAAAATATGAATTTTCACATGTAATATAAATACAAAAGGGTTGGGTATCAATACCTAGCATATCTATATCGATACAGACCTTGGCAGCAGCTAAAGTTGTCATTTTTGGCAAAACGTATTGATATATAAGCATGAGTATCGATATAAGTCCATGAGGCATCGATACATGCCTCTAAGTCTTGAGACTAGAAACATTTTTTTCTCTTAGTATCGATACACAGTACATTGTATCGATACTCATGGGTAAAATAGCCTTGTGTATCGATACATAATGTTCTATATTGATACACAAAGACATATTTGCCTAGTTAGAGCCATTTTTTAGCCATTGCACCACTAATTCAAAATCTGATTCAAACACATTTCTTGTACCAAAAATCATCAAAAATTCATACCAAGCTTCATCTTTGGGCTTGTAATTGGATTTAAACAAAATCTTGAAGTCTAAATAGCCAATGAGAAAGGACATTTCATGATGCTAGGCAATTTGTCCAAGGGTGAGGCTAAACTTATCTAACGCATAGCTGAATAAAGTAGTCTAAATCTACTATTTTTGCTGAGCAAACCAATGGGTTTGCATGGCAACTGAGCACTGTACCTGACCTCTACATAAGGTACATGCACCAAAACCCTAAAATGCCCTTGCTCTTTTATCTTTTGTCTCTATGGGCACATGGCTTATATAAGCCAACCTTGGACTCAACTAAAAGAAAAAAAAGGATATTCCGAGCAGAAAAACTCTCACTTGCTCCTTTATTACTTTTGTTTTCTACTCCTACCAAAAATAAAAAAAACTCTTCACCATTTTCAAATCCCTTCAAAACCATCACCAAAAGTCCTTCCAAAAACCTTCATTTAACTTATAGTCCCTTTCAAAACTCCCCTTTATCCACTTAACTAAAAAGTCTTTTCTTTTTATTATTCTTTTGCTGTTCAATCCAAAAAGGTGAAGTTCAAAACTATTGTTCAAAGAAAAGGCTGAAGCTTGAAACTTTTGGTATATTTCCTTCACTTAACTATATTTTCATCATCCTAGTGACCTCTATATGTTACCATGACCCTTTTAAAGTTCTAATGCATTGTTGCTGCCTTGTTTGTTGTAGTCTTAGAGTGTTGATGCTCTCTTATTGCTTTAATGTTGCATGGTAGGCCAAACATCTTGTCTTTCATTCTGACGTTAAAATAGCCCCCTTATCATGCATTTGCTATCATATCTCATCTATTTTCACATGCTTAACAAATGATTAAATGTACATTTAAAATGTCTTATGTATATTATGCATTTTCTTGTGTTTTAAGGAGTCCCATGACATAAAAATGTTGTCTTGACAACTTTAGCCTGTATCTTTTTGTTTAAATGAGTTCATACACCTTATATGTCATCTTCTCATATTTTTATCACCTATTTCCATGCTAGCATGTCATTTGTTTGTGTTTACATTTTTTTCCATATTCATCTTATTACACATTATGTTTTATTATGTCATTCCAGTCAAGATGCATGCTTGTTTGTTAAAAATCTAATTTTTTAAAAGAAATCCCCAAGTTAAGTTCATGCTGCCTCCAATAGATGAAGAATAACATGGACTTAATGTTTTAGTAAAATTGGTCTTCCAATCCTAAGGGTAGATAAACATTTCAGTTTTAGATTCATGGTGAAATAAGTTCATTTTTCAAAGAAAACAAGGAAATCCTTTTTAGTATTAATCTTTTATCTTGAGCCTTATGTTTTTTTTGGTGACATGGTTAATAGGTTGTTCCATCATCCCAAACTACTCTAAGATTGTGGAATGAACTTGTGAAACCTATGTTACTTTTTGTCATGGACATTCAAATGTCCTAGACCTGAGCTTATCTTTAAAAAAACCTAAAATATTGAATAATCCCTCCTGTTTTTGCTCCAATAGCACTATAGTTTGAACTTGAAAAATCATTTTCGAACCACAAAATATTGCTTTTGATTTTTCTAATATTTTGTGCCTAAAAGGGCATCGATTTAGCTTTCTGACGGTGTCTTATTTACCTTTGGATCATCTTAAATGAGGGAGTTATGATTTTTCAAACCTTTACTATTTGAAGCCCTTGGAACCAATGTGCAACATTCTGTTTGGATCATTATGGCCCATTTGATGACTTTTACAAAATTTCCAAATATTTTTTCCAAGAATTTTACAAAATTCCCTTTCTATAATGGTATTATTTGCGATCTAACGATCTCGAATAAGCTTGGAATAATTTTTCAAAACCATCATGCCTTTTTAATTGTACATGCTACCAATGCTGAGATGAACTTAACTACAAAAATTAATTCTACTAATAAGTGATTTACTAGAATTTTTAGACTATTTTTATATTAAATCTTGTCGAGCTACCTTTCCAACGGTACCTTATTTACCCTCTGAAGTCTTTGAGCACACCCAAAAAAAATCCAAAAAAAGAGATGACATAATGTGTCCCCTATTTTCAGCCTAATTTTTGAATTTTCTTTTATCAAGACGTTCAGATGTCTTAAAATGCACTCGATTAGTCTCCCCGACAACATTAACCCCTTAAGACTCGGATCAAGATTCAAATACAAAAAAATAAATTTTCATATTAAAATTTTCACTACTGGAGATACTCCAACTTTACTACTCAAATGGGATAGTCCAACCTTATTTTTTAATTTAAATATTTCTATTTGTTCCTAAATATTTTCCTAACTTTGAGGATACTCTAACCCCACTACTTCAAGGGAATACTCCAACCTTGTTTTCTTAAAAAAGAGATATAAATTTTTTTTATTCCTAAATTTTTTATGACTCTACCTTAAGGGATACTCTAACCTTACTTCTCCAAGGGGATACTCCAACCCTAATTTACCTCGAAAACACTTAAAATTTACTCTCTTCTGGATGCCTTAAACTGCTTTAAAGAAAACCGTCTTTAAATTAGCATCGAATCCAGACCCAATCTCCAAAATTATCATCTCAATTATTATTCAATAATCAAAGGCAATTATGAGATACATTTTGGTTGCCCATTCCCTTTTTACATTCTTTTATTTGTGAATGCTTGTTTATGATATTATTATATTTTGCTTTTTTTGCCTTCCTAACTTGTTTTCCTTTTGTAGTGACTATTATGCATTCATATTTAAAATTCATTTTCCATAAAAATTTACGAGATCTAGTGCCTAATACGAAATATCCATTTTTTAAAATACAATCTGGACATCCTTTTCACAAAATCCTTATGTTCCTCACATCCTCGAGGTGCATAGGTGGCCTAATTTTCTTTAAAAAACCTGGATTTCCATTTTCCAAAACTTCGTGCATTAAAGAGGATTATATCCAAATAGAGATCAAATGGGACTAATTTAACCAAGACTAAAGTAAGACACAGTTAGTAGGTATCGATTTAAGGCATCACGGGGATGCTAGTCCTTCCCTGCGTTTAACCAACTCCTGAGCCTAACCAATGAAACTCTAGACTTTGTAGACCTTAAAATCAATGCTTTGAGTTTCATAACTCATAATATTGTTTTCAACAGGCATCTAATCTTGGCAGCCTAAAGCGATTAATAACGACTCTAAGTTTATAGCCACTTCGTGGTGGCCATCTGAGACCAGTTGGATGAACGACTCGTCCGACAATCCCTACCTCCTTCACATTATCATGCCTAACCTAAATCCCGATCATGGGATAACTCAAAAGCTCGATCATAATCAGCCATCATTTATTTTAAGTCGAGTGTTCTATGCCATTCGGATCGTCTGAAGTTTTAAAGGTCGAGCACATGGTGATATATTTTAATATGTTTTATTCATTTTATATCATTTTAGGGTCATTTTGTAATTTTAAAAAGTTTAAGGACTAATTTGTAAAATGTGAAAATTTGCTTTGTGGCCATAAGTGTTTGGCTGAATCATTTTCATGATTTGTGGTATGGTTTTTATGATATTTCATGTTATTGTTTTGTGTTAATTATGATTATTTATTATGTAGGAACTAAATTGTAAAAATGAAAAATTTTGTTTCAAGGCCATCCATGCTTGACCTATTGCTCATGTATAGTAGTGAAAGTGTTTTCATGTTTATTTTGATATGTATGAATATCTTTTATGCATTTTTCATCATTTTATGGCTATTTTGTAATTTTAGAAAGTTTAAGGGCTTATCCGTAAAATTGCAAAACCTTTGTTCTAAAAACATAGGTACTCGGTTGAATTTATTATATGATCTTTGGTATGATCTCCATAACTTTTTTATGATGAATTTTATAGTTTAATTACGATTTTATTTTATATAGTGACTAAATTAAAAAGTTTGCAAAGTTTGGGGACCCTTTAAAAAAACTTTGCATTTTAGACTTAAGATTGTATTTTTGACATTTTACAAATATTTCTAACATTCCTATGGTCTTCTGTAGGGGCGTAAAAATTATTTAAACTTTTTTTATTCTTTTAGTTTTCGTTAGGGTACAAAATGCAATTTTGAAAGTTTAAGGACTTATTTGTAATTTTTGCACTTTAGGTTAATTTTGATTTTTAAGTTACCCATGAAGGGTATAATGGTCATTTCATATCATTTTTGAGTCGTCTAAGTTAACAGGATATATATAGGTCAAAGGTATACCTTAGAGGTATTTTAGTAATTTTTAAAACTACGTTTTATGAAATCTTTAGGGTACTTTTATGTCAAATGTGTATAACAAGAATACGTTCGTCTATTTATGATATCATCTAGCCTCTAGGTTATTGAGATACATATACGTCATAGGTATAACCTAAGGGTATTTTGGTAATTTTATTTAGAAATAAGCCTTTTATGATCACCAGGATACTTCTACATCAAAGGGTTATAATAGAGATAGGTTTTTCTTCTTATAGAGTTGTCAAGTCCTTCAAGGCTTATCGAGATACTTCTATATCAAAGGTAAACCTTAGGGACATTTTAATAATTTTGTTAGAACCAAGTCCTAGATGATCACCGAGATATTTTTATGTCGAAGGTGTATAGTAGGAATAGGTTCATTTGTTTATAAAGTTTTAGAATCTTTAGAGTACCATGTTACTTAGATGCCGAAGGTACTTCTTAGTGACATTTCATTAGTTTCTTTTAGAACTGAGTCTTTTAGGGTCACCGTGATACTTCTTTGTCTAAGGTGTACTTTAGAGGACATGTTAGTCATATCGATCAAATTTGGATCCTCAGAGTCGAGTTTACTGTACTTTGTCCAAACCGAGTCTTATGATAATTATTAATATTGTTAATAAAATTAAAAATTTTGAAAATTAATGTAATGTCTTCAATGTTAAAATAATGCATAAAATTTCTCCTAGTAAATGAAAAGATTCTATTGATTATTTTAATAGCAAGAAATTCTTTTAAAAATACGAAAATAAGGATTTTTTCATAAATTTTAGAAAAATAAAACCTTTTGTATTCCACTGATTTTCTAGCAAGGTATAAAAGATTTTTTGATTTTTAAAACCTCTCCAATGAGGTATGACAGAGAATGATAAAAGCTTTCATGTTCTTCTAGTTCTCCAAAAAGATGTGAAAGATATTTTG
>JAQSVH010040441.1:0-10026 GCA_029448705.1 Adansonia digitata | reverse complement strand
AATTTTAAATATTTTAATATTTAATTTAAATTGAGTTAATAAAATTTTTTAATATTTATTTTTAATTAATATTAAAAAATTTTAAATTAAATTTAAATTTTTTATAATTAAGGTTAGACTTTTTTCTATTTTTTGTTTATTTTTTTAATATATTTATTAATACTATTCATATTTATAAAATTTATTTGGGTTG
Source organism: Adansonia digitata (assembly GCA_029448705.1). Classification (NCBI taxonomy): domain Eukaryota; kingdom Viridiplantae; phylum Streptophyta; class Magnoliopsida; order Malvales; family Malvaceae; genus Adansonia; species Adansonia digitata. The sequence continues at coordinate 9,833 of JAQSVH010040441.1, read as the reverse complement.
AGCTTTCGTTTATTATTATTTTATTTATTTTTTGATATAATTTTTAATATTATTAATATTTATATGATCTATTTATGAATTATTGAAGTTAAATCAAAATAAATTTATGTATGATGATTAAAACTATATTAAATAATAATTAATAAAAAAATAAAAGAAAACTTAATCTAATTTATTTATAAATTATCAAAATTAAATTAAAATTATAAATAATAGTTAAAATTATATTAAATAATAATAAATTAAAAAAATGATAGCAAAGCTCAATCTTTATAACCTAAGCTCGGTTCCATTGGTGCTCCTGCTTGCGTCTGTGCGAGTGCGTTGAGACGAACCTCGGCAAGCGCGTGGAATCACCCGTCGCTCCTCAATGAAAAACAATAAGATAATTACTTAGACACCCGGAGACGAGACTCAGAGAATCCACGGGCCTGAAGCCTGAGATAGGTTAAAAAAGGGAAAAAAAAAATTATTATTCTTCGTCGTTCGTCCCCCTTCCAAACCCTAAAAAGTAAGACTTTCTTTCATTGCCTGCTCCAGAACCTTGATCTATCGATTTTAAGCTTCCACTCACTTCACGTCCCTCTTCAATTTCCTTTAATTCCAACCCCTTTCGCTCTCTTTATTGCACCGGTCAATTTCTCCACCTTTCCTTTCTTTTTTTTTTTTTTTTTAAAAAAATTTGTCCCGTTTTGATTTTTGTTTGAAAAATTTTCGTAGGTTTTCCTTTACTTTTAGTGAAGCGCGAGGACTTTAGTTGAAATAGAAGAAGAGAAAGGAGCTTGAATTTTTTTGTGCTTTGCTTTCTCGTGATCTGAAAAAGTACGTCAGCGCGAATCCATGTTGGAGGTAATCTAGATTTCTTTTTGGTTTTTTGTTTTACTTGGTTGTATTTTTTTTAATGATAAATTATGATGTCTTTGTGCCCTAATTCTTCTTTGTTTATAGAATGAGTAATTCTTCCTGCAGTGTTCTTTATGTTTATTTTTGTTTTTTTGCTTGGAAATTTTTATAACTATAAAGATTCTGAGGAGAAAATTAGTTGGAATGAGAAGTTGAGAAGAAATTATGAGCAAATTAATTTTAAGTTTGTAATTTTGGTGTCTGTTACTTGTAGAATCTTAGCAGATTATGTGAAAATGAAGAAGCGTCGGCATCAATACAGGTTCTTGCATTTAGTGGTTAAAGCGAATTTAGTTGCAAAATTAGAGATGACTAACTACAGCTTTTGTCTTAAAATAAACTTAGACTACGTGGAGATAAAGTATTCCATATGAGGCTAATTTCAATTTATTGGCGCTATGAAAAAGCCATCAGTTGGAAACTTTTTAACTTACCATTAGCAGGGAATTTAGAATTTATTTTTGAAGTACCGTATGCTATTTATTGGTTTTTCTGAGAAATTAATACTATATAGCCTTTTCATAAGCTTTACTGGGGAAATATAGTTTTTGGAGTTCTGGCTCAGTTGCCTCCTACTAAATCCACTCATTCACCTCTTTTAGTTTTCTGTTTGAGGCAATGAGTGCCTTGCTATGTTTAATGTAAATATAAATCTAGGTTTAGGAACCATTTTGTTTTTTGTTCTGAAATGAGAGGGTTGTTTGGTTACCAAGGTGGTATTTATCAGTTTTACTTGACATGTCATTTGCCCAACTGTGCGTTATGTCAACCATTAAATTATTGAAATGCGAGGAGGGTTTTCACAAGAAACTAGTTGTTTGGTAAAAGGTTTCCTATTTTTTTCCAAAACTTTTTCTATCTAAATAGGCCTCCCAAAAGCAGCCTTCGCCTGACTCCATCTGACAGTGAGCAATTTGAAGATTCCTTTTTATTTAGCAGCTTATCCTGCTCATCTACCCTCAGAAATGCAGAACCACTATTTCCTTATTGATTTTGGATGGAGTTGGTGATCTTCTGAAGCAACCAATGTTTGATCTTGCAAGCTTAATGCAAACATAGAGCTCTTTCATCCCCATTTTGAACCAAACTTTGGCTGCATATGTGCCCTCTCCCATGGATTTCCTTCCTCGTTAAAATCTGTAACTGTTAAAGAAAACAATAATTGGGAACAACATATGTGCTGTAACAAAATCAATTTATCATTTGGTTCTAAATGCTAATGATATAATTGTTTTGAATATAAACAATATTGTAAGAAAGAAGATTGCAAAGAGATTAACTGCTTCATTGGAGAAGTCATCAATTTGATGTGAAAATCGGTTATAGAACTTAAAAGTTGTAAGGTGCTAGTTTGCACGCATGGAACCAAAAAGGGAACAAATTGTAAAAAGAGGTGTAGTAAATACAGGCATGCATGCATTTCAATTTTTAGAATTGTTTCTATGCTATGTGATGGGCCTGTGATGGTTATGTTTAATTTACTGAAGATCTACTTGAATCTTTGTTTACCTTTATAGATTTTTTACTTGATGTTCATGGTTGTTTTTCCTTACTTTGGCTACAAAATTCCAGTTGATGATGATACATGTTTCGTGAATCATTAACTCATGGATCCTGAAGGCAAGAATTTTGGAAGAGGTACTATATGTTTGGAATGTTTATTATTGTACCCTGTTGTTCTCATTGCATATATTTGGTTGAGATAGGGCTTTGGATCTGCTATTAGGTTTTATCTATTATAATACTCTTCACTGTTGAATCACTTTTATCTTGATGGTTGTACTTACTTTTCTTCCAAGTTTAGTCTATTGTATTGGATTGCATACAGCGGCAGCTGTTAAAAAAGTTAGACCAACTGTCAGCCTCCCTTCCTGAATGAGGAAACTGCAGAAAAGGAGTTAAGAATCATGGATGTTGTAGTTTGTCGTTTCTGAACTTGTTGGATTTAACTGTTGTAGGTTAAAAACTATCCTCCATGGTGCTAAGAACTAATTGTACCTGTCCTGGTCATATTATTGTAATGTAGTATCGAAGTAGAAACAATAAAAAGGAAACCACAATAGAGACTGAAATTGTTGTAAAAGTATGGCTGGAACAATGAAAGTAGGGTTGAGTGTTATGGAACCTCTAACATTAGCATTCAGGTATAATACAGCTGCCTAATGTGTCTAAAAGACTATTAACAGTATGGTTAGTGTCCTAGCCTTGTGATAATATAAGTCATATCTAAGCTAGGCATCCAGATTCAATTAAGAAATGATATGTAAGTCACATGATCCCTTAATAAATAAAAATATAGTTACTAACCAATAACTAAAATAATAACTGTAAACATAAAGAAAAACGTATGCAGATAACCAACAGTCATCCTCCTTTATACCTGAATAGGGAAACTGGGGGAAAGGAATTAGAATCTTGGATGTTGTAGTTGGTCATTTCTGGCCATTTTGAATTTGAACTGTTGTAGAACTATCCTCCATGGTGCTAAGAATTAATTGTACTTGTCATAGCCATATTGTTTTAATGTAGTAGGAAGTAGAAATGATAAAAAGGAAACCAGAATAGAGGCTGAAATTGATGTAAAAATAAATATTATTGGAATAATGAAAGTATGGTTGAGAGTTGTGGAACCTCTAACAATATTATTCAAGTATAATACAGTGGCATAATATGTCTGAAAGATTGTATATTGTATAGTTATTGCAGTTAGTGCAGCATTTAATCCTAGCCCTTTGATACATATGGCTATCTGATCCTAACCATCCAAACTCATTAATAACTGATATGCTAGTCACTTTATCACCTAAAAAGAATATGGTTACTAACCATTAACTAAAATAAAACAGTAAATATAAAGAGAAACATATCAAGATAACCTATTTAGATAAATTCAAGAATGCTCCTTATCATGTTGGTTCTTTCTCTCCTTTTCTTTTATGCCCTAATTCATAGTTACAAGATCTGTCATAAAATGAGCATTTCCTCTAAAACTTGGATGCTCAAATGATTTGTTTTAACTTTTGTTTCTCTCGTACTCTCTAATTTAATATATCCATACTCTCTAATTTAATATATCCATGTCTCTCTCATCTTGAAGATTCCTTATTGTAAGAGAAAGTCTTCCCGCCAACTTTATTTATCTCAACCTAATTAAGGAAAATAAGTGAATGATTAATAACATTTTGCAACTTAAATTCAAAGTAACATTTTGTAAGGACAACAATTTTGTGCTGTTTTATAAACCTAATCTAAAATAACCAAATTTGAATAAGTTCTATTTATCATTTAATATTTTAAATTCAAATAATGTTTTCAAACATACAAGAGGTACAAAATCTCCACCAAGCCATGTCGTAAAGAAACTCTGGAAAGAGTCAAATACCCCTATGGGACATTAAAGCATTTCTGTAAACGTATGTGCTTTTGTTTTATTTAGCTTAGGCCTTAAGTCTGTTTTCCCCATGATTCTCCTTTTTCATCCTTTTCCTTTTCACCCTGTATGTGCATATCTCTCAGAGTACTCCAATTCTTCTTTAATCTTAATCAAAGACATGTTAAACTTTATTGATAAAGTTAATGGACTATATGTTAAGAGGAAAATTGTCTAATGATATTGCTTTGATGTCAGTCAGCATCATTATGATATGGCATTCTTCATAGCTTATTCTATATTGTATAAATCTAAAATACATGAACTTCATGCATAATGGTTATTTTGCTTCATTATCACATTTCATTACTTTCATGTATTTATACATAAATGATAAAACCATCTGTTTATATAATTTTTTAGCTTGTAAACTATCTTCATAAGAGAATATTAAAGTATTCCATTAATAAAACCATTTCATTTGTATTCATTTGTATAACTTACCTCATAAAATAGTTACCTGATACGATCATAAGATCCACTATCTATTACTTGTCAACTAAGTTACTCAAATGATGCAAAAGTCACTCCCGATACATTTTGCATATACGGTATTACTCTCAGAAAATTTATAGGCCACCTGGAAGATTCTTGTCCGGTTTAACGTTTGAAATTTTTGGATTGAAACTTTTGAGTCAGTTTCCTGTAATTTCATTTAAAGTTGTTTGGTTTTGGATTTTTGTTATTGTTCTTTTCAACTGACCAGAAACTGTTTTTATGAATAAATTTAGGACCAAGGGAACTTAGCGGTGCCGTTGATCTTATAAGTCACTATAAGTTGTTGCCTCATCATGACTTCTTCTGCAAGAGACCCCTTCCTTTGTCTATTTCGGACACACATTATCTTCATAATGTGGTGGGAGACACTGAAATTAGAAAAGGAGAAGGAATGCAGTTGGACCAGCTTATTCAGAATACATCTTATAACAGAGAAAGTAATACCCACATACAGCTTATTGACCTTGATATTCTTAAGGAAGCTTTCCTGCTGAGGGAAACAACTCCTGTTGAATTGCCAGCTGTAAGAAATTTACTGCTTCAAGATTTGCTTTATTAAGTTCCTTAAGCTAAATGGCGTCCCTAGACATTATGCCATTGTTTGGTAACTCAGTAAAAATTTAACGGTCATACAGTGTTTACGCTTCTTACTGACAAATTTTTTTCTCCAATAGTTGTCACTTTGGTTAGATTTCTTAACCACTTGTTTACATGATAGAGTGAAAAAGGGATTCCTACTATTGCTGGGAAATCAAAGAGTGAAGCCAAAGACAAAGAGAGGAAGCATAAAAAACACAAAGACAAAGATAAGGAGAAGGATAAAGAACATAAGAAGCACAAGCACCGTCATAAAGACAAAGATCGAAGTAAAGATAAAGACAAGGAAAAAAAGAAGGATAGAAGTGGGCATCATGATTCTGGTGCTGATCACTCAAAAAAGCACCATGAAAAGGTTGGAAGTTTTTTACCTTTTGCAGCTATTGCTTGATTACGAACTTGGCCCTGAGTATAGTGGAAGGTTTGTTGAAGTCATGGTTAGCATGGCTATTATTCTGTTCCTAAGCAGACAAAAATCAGTTAGCTAATTTTTCTATTCTTTGTTCAATAACGGCATTGTTTCTTTTAAGCTATGCATGAGACATTTTCTTTTGACCATTAAACATAAACAGTTTTGCTGATGCCTGGAATAAAACTACTGTTGCTGTGCCCCTTTGTTAGTTTGCCTTTTGATTTGTCATCAGAAAGTTTTATCAAAATAATTAGTCCCCTTTCTTTTGAAATGAAGTAATTTTAAATAGACTTCCATATAAAATTAATTCATATAATTTCAGAAAAGGAAGCATGAAGGAGACGAAGATCCTAATGATGTTCACAGACACAAAAAAAGTAAGGTAATGCATATCGTTCTGGTTTTGACTCTATTTTGTTGCATTATGTTATGTGGATTATCTTTTGCATTCGTAATGTGGTTAGCATTAACTCTCCATTTCTTTGTCTTCTCTCTGATCAAACTACATATTTAACTTGTTGCAGCACAAAAGCTCAAAAATCGATGAAGTTGGTGCAATTAAAGTTGCAGGCTAAAGTGGTGGCATTCTATAGTTCATTTGTTGTCTCAGATGGCTGTCAGTGTGGAGGGTTTTGCCTAATGTTCTCTACATTACTTGAGGTGAATGCCTATATGCTGTTTTATTTATTTCTCATTGTGTTTTTTCTTGTTCTTTAATATAATATCCAATTATCCATTAGCATAGTTAAAAAGTTGTTGAAGTGCAAAACCTCACTGAAATATATATATATATATATATATATATACACACACACACACCCCAGATCTACAAAAATGTTCTTCACCTCCCTATTTGATCAAACATGATGTGCTTCGAGGTACAGTGCAAATAATTGCGAACACTAAATATTTCATTGTATTATCAGTGGGTTAGAACTACACTGTTTGGTGCATAATGTTTTTTAGTACAGCTTTTAGAGAATTCTAAACATTGAGTTCCAGAGTTACTTTATACGGGTAGTGGAGCAAGTGGCTTTTATAGATTGTTGTTCTTGACATTTAGTCAGCAAAACTTTGTGGCTAGGGTAGGATGTAGTGGATCTGCTGAATTAGTATTTTGTTTTTTGTTTTTTTTTTGGCTGAAAAGGTTGTGGAATGGCAGTATTTTTACTTCTTTCAGAAGAGATTACATAGTCAATTAGTTACTCATATCAAGTGGTTGCAATTCTAGTTTTTGGGACAGATTCCAATGAGCAAAGAGAAAAAGGCTGGTTGTATTATCTATACAAATGCTTCTCTTTTGTGTTGAATTGATTGATATAAACATAGCCTATTCTCTTCATAGCATTGATTTTCAGTCCGCTTTGCACTAGCCATTATGTAACCTTTTATTGTAACGCATGCATTTCTTTTGTCATTATGATAATTATTATTGTTCGCTTGGGAGTGGTTTGATGTTGAGGGAAGGGTGTTTAAATGCTGGTTAGGTTTTAAAGGTTCTCACTCTCACACTATCTATTGTTTCTGTGCAGAGTAGCTTGTAAACTGACTAAAGATTGTGTAAATGGTGAATTCACCCATTGATGGATATTTAGTGCAAGGTATAGGTTGCTGAAAATGGACTTATCTTTCTTATTTTTGTATCATATGACATTGCACTAATATAATTGGTGGTAGCATGCAAAACTTTGATCTTTCTTTCTTTGTTTCTTTTTATAGTTTTTGAAGCACGTTGGATAACTATGCATGCATTTACGCATCGTACACTATAAAAGCCTAGTCCTTAAATATTATTAGCTTGGTTTAGGTTTTTGCAGCATTTGTTTGTAGACGAGAAAGAATAGTATGGGGCTGTTGTATAATCTCCCTTCGATTTTTTGTCATAAGAATAGTATGGTTCCTCAAAGGTTGTTAAGGCGGCATGTTATATCACATAATTTCCTAGTTTCTTTCTCTTCCTTTTAATTGAAAATACTCTAGTTTCTTTCTTTTCTTTTTAGTGGAAAATAGCTGTATTAGAACTCGAACTTTAGCTTAAATGATTCATGTAACCATCTTTAACAAGTGGCATCTAGTTGGGTTTAGGATTCGAATCATAGCTTTCTCAATTCTTATATTTTATCCCAAGTTATGTCTTCTTTTGTATACTAATTTCCAACCAAGTTTTTTCTTTTTTCTCTTTTTGGTAATACTATTTTGTGAATTCGTATTTTAATAATGTACGGTGGAAATTTATTAAATATATATATATATATTTATGAAAACACATTGTTTGTTGAGAATTGGACGTCTTGGGCCCTAGTTTGTGGCAAAAAAAGGAGGGGGGGTGAAGGAGAGAGACCCCAATCCGGTAATTGGACCTTGGATCAAATGTATGTTATGGCTTAGACTAGGGGAGCCAAGGGATTAGTTCGATTTTGAAAAGATAAAAAATGCGACTTACGTGAGCTGAAATCGAATCTAATAACATCTATAATTTAAGAATTTGGTCAGGTTTGTAGATTTTTTTTATATATATATTTGTAAAATATATTTTTAAAGTTTCTTAAAAAAAAATTTATTTAAATGTAAATGAATTGAATTGATAAAACTTGAACTGAATGTTACCGCTTGAATCTATTTTTGATTGGGTTTTCTTCGACCCTAGTCTAGACGTTAGGAGCCCTAAAATGGGGCACTGCTCAATGTCAAGGAGGAGAGAGGTGCGCATGTCCAACCCATGAAAATTTCTAAATTTTCTAAATTTTCTAGCATTGTAATTCGATTTCTAAGCTATGGATTTGATCCTATGAGAGTCACCGTGGAGTTCAACTTTGATGAGGTTTATTACAATTACAACATCCTAATTAAAAAGAACTATATTTAATTGAATTGAAATATTCATATTTGGAAAACATCTCTTCTTTGAGGATTCAAACCTTGAATCATTTGAGTATGGTTGGCATTAAAAAAAAAAAGCAATATTCGAGAACCGTATGTTCTTCAGAGCCTAAAAGGACTGTTAGTCTTCAATTATATATATTATTTTTATTATTTTGGATGTGGCGGCCTGTTCTAAAGGAAGCAACCCATCTGCTCAAAAGCTACAATGAAGAAACTATGCAACAAAAAGACAAACAAAAGACGGAATCCAAAACAATTGTTAGATCATCATCGTCATTATTATTACTGGGATCCGGTTAGCGAGTGCTTACAGTACCTTTTTAACTGCTAAAAACATCTTTTTTTTTTTAAATCATTTTACATTAAATTAATTATTTTTATAAAAGTAAAAAAATAATATAATAATTATAATTTTTTTATTTTGAAGATGTTTATTGATGCTGTTTGTTTACCCGGTGAAATGAATTTAGGTAAGTGAAGGAAAGGGGCAGGCTTCTCCCACCATAAATAAATAAATTAATTTAAAAAAAAAAACATTTTCGTCAAGAAATCATCCTCCGAAAAAGTTGAGAGAGGGCAAAAAAAGGCTTATATCTGTTCATTTTATTGATCAAGTGCCCAACGGTAGTTGGAGTTACAATGATGAAATTCGCAATATCCCTTGTTAATTTCCTTAACGGTATAGGCCACACTAATCATAATTCTTAAGACCCTTTAACATGAGGTTATTATTAATTTTGATTGCAATAATGCACCCAAATTTTTGGTGATGATGAGGAAGAAATGAAACAAAAGCCTAGAAAAGTTTTCCGAACATGAGAAGCTTATCCGATGATTCATATATTTATATTATATTTATATATTCTATTATTTTATAATTATTTTTAAAATATTTTATATTTATATAATTTTTAAATTCATTAATAACTAACATTATATTAATTTTAAAATATTCACATATATATATATATAAATACGTGAATTAAAAAATTCAATTGTAAGTACATGCGCTAATAATTGTTCACTCAAAATTTTAGTTGCTCCTTTGACGGTGAATATTTTGCAAAAGCACGATGTGATATATCTAACCCTAGCTGCTGGCTACTTGCT